>SRPU01000064.1:0-38932 GCA_018360185.1 Claviceps lovelessii
TATACTTTAAGTATATAAAAGCTAAAAAAACTTATTTAAAGATAAGTATTTTATATATTATTTATATTAATAATAGGTTAATAGCTAATTAATATTATAGCTAAACTATAATATTACCTTATACTAAAAAACTATTAAATAGGTAATAAATATATAAAATCTTTATATCTTTAAAGAGCCTATTAATATAAGTTTATAGTAATATTATTATAATACTATTATAGTATTAATATAGTACTAATTTAAAGATAAGCTAAGAAGTATAATATTATTTAAAAAAAGGTATAATAACTTATAAAGAAGGTAGGGGTAGCTACTATAGTAGTAATATAATTATTTAGTAATATTATAGTAGTTTTAGCCTTAACTTTAGTTAAAAGTAAAATACTACTATAGGCTTATTATATTATTAATATACTAAAGAAGTATAATAATATTTTATAAAAGATTTATAGGCTTAGCTTAATTATAGTATAAAGCTATATTAAAAAAAAAAAAAGAAAAAGGTAATAAAAAATAAGGAAAAGGAAAAGAGAAAAATTAGTAAAAAGGCTAAGAAAAAGTAAGGCTAGGGCTAGTATAGATATATTATATTTATGATTTTTTACTACTATTTATTATTTATTATTTAATATAAATTATATATTAAACTATTTTATATTAATTATAATACCTTTATAGCTTTTTACTACTTCTACCTTTATATTATATTAAATGCTTTACTATACTAAGTTTTTAATATTTTTAGTTTATTATTATTATAAAGTATATATAAGCCTAAATAAAGGGATATACTTAGTAAAAATAAGCTATTTTATAAATATAATAGCTAGTTTATTCTTTTTAAAGGCCTTTTTAACCTTATATTAATTATATATTAGTAATATATCTATATTTATAAAGTAAAGGTAGTTAAAGTTTTTATAAAAAAGTAAAATATAATAATAGTTTTTATTATTAATTTAGTAGCTATATATTAGTAAATTTACTTTAAAAATATAGTAATTATAAAGAAAAGCATTAAGCTTAATTTATTTTATATATATTTAAATAAATACTATAAATTTATACTTAGTAAGGCTAAAGTAAATATAAACTATTTTAATAATAAAGATAAAGTTAAGGTTAAGCTTTATTACTTTATATTTAACCTAGGTTTAGTATATTTATATAGGAGTTTTTTCTTTATACTAATAGTTTTTTTACTTTAAAGTAAATACCTTAGCTAAAGATAATTTAAAAAAATAATTATAAAGCTAATTTAAAAATAATATATAATTTAAGTAATTATTAAGATTTAAAGGGTATTTATATCTTTAGTATATTAATTTATAATAAAGTTAGGCTATTATTATAGTATAGGTATTTTAAATTTAATTAGCTATATTATTAGCCTTAATTTAATAATAAAAGTAAAGTAAATAATAATTAAAGTAAAGATTAATTAAAGCTATAGCTAACTTAATTTAAATAAGGGCTTATAGTATAGCTTTAAAGGCTTTAGTAATTATTTTTAAGTATTTAATTTACTTAAAAATAAATACTTTAAATATTCCCTTTACTTTACTATTAATTACTATAAAGATATAGTATAATTTTATACTATAAGTAATAATACTTTAAATTACTTATATATATAATAAGTATATATTTTATAGTAAATAACTCTATATTAATACTACTAATAATATAAGTATAAGTTATTATTATATTAATTTTAATTTAACTTAGCTTTAATATACTTTTTATTATAGTTTATAATAAATTTAAACCCTTAAAAAGTAAGTAAATTAAATTAGCTATATTATATTAATATTAAGTTAAACTAAAGTTATAAGTATAGTATAGTATTTTATAAAATATATAAATTTACTCTTTTTTTAGTTAAATTTAAAGCCTAATTTTTAGAATTAATTTTAGTAAATTACTTATATAGCCTTAAGGTAGTTTTATATCTCTTTTACTATATAATTATATACTAAAATATTTATATTATTAAAGAAGCTTATAATTAATATAAACTATATAGCTTAGAGTTTAGTATATAATAATATAATATAAAGTAAGAAAAAAATAAGGGAAATAAAGAATTCTTATAATACCTTTATAATAATAAGTAAAGGGCTAATTATTTTATTATTAAAAAAAAGGTAAGTAATATACTTAGTAATAAAAAAGTAGATTTATATTATAATTTAGGTAAGAATACTAGTAGTAATAAAGATATAGGTAAGTTATTTATAGTAAATAATATTAAAGGCTACTAATATATTTAGCTAAAGTAGTAATATAATACTACTATAATACTATGCTATATATATAGATTTTATTAATATACTTAATATAACTTTTATAAACTAGTTTACTTTATTACTTATTTATAAATTAGGTAATGCTTTACTTAACTTAGCTATAAAGGTTAAAACTTTTTGCGAATTCGCCTGCACTGCAGTAGCGACGTGGAATTAACTCTAAACCTCTTAAAAAGTGTAGAAAAAGAATTACTATATCTATTTACCTCTATCTTTAATAGCGCATTAGTGCTAGAGTATAGGTATAGTAAATAAGGTAATACTAATAAATATTAATAGTAAAAACTATAGCCTTATATAAAGCTACTATTACTTACTTATAAATTAAGATAGCTTTATATTAATAGTACCCTAAGTTGCTTTTACACTACTACTTATATATAAGTAAATATTAAATTACCTTATAATTAAATATAATAAAATAACTAAACTTATACTAGCTATAGTGCTAAAGAGTATATAAAATATTATTCTCTATATAGATAATATAGCCTTAATATATACCTAATATAGCCTTTTAATACTCTAAATCCTTACTAAAATAATAATATTAACTTTACTATTACCTTATAAGCTTATTATAGTTTAAAACCTTAAAGAAGTAGTAAAGTATATAATTAAGAAGGCTATAAATACTAAAAATACACTAGCCCTAAGCTAAGTTAGTATTACTACTAAGGAAATCTCTTTATTCTTAGTTTAATAAATTTACTTTATAACTATAGTAATATTTCTATAAATTTATTATAAAACTATTATTAAAGATATTACTATAGCTAAAGCTATTTAGAATTATTTACTTAAAAATATTATTATTACTATTAATTAAGCTATTAGCACTAATACTATAGTAGTAGCTTACTACCTTTAGAGTAATAATATTATTATTATATTCTAAAATATAGTAAAGCTTTATACTAAAGACACTATATAAATTAATACTACTTTTAAACTAAAAATAGCACTAAGCTAATATATATTTAATATTATTATTAAAGGCTTTTTTATATACTATATATAAAACTAAAAGAGAGATTATATTCTTTAAGCTTTAATTATAGCTAATAGTTAAGGCCCTATATAGATTATAATATAAAAGCTATATAGCATTACTATATAGTCCCTTTTTATTATTACTATTAATAGTATTAAAGTAATAAATAAGCTATATTATACTAATATTATTTATAAAGCTAAGATATTTAAAGCTAAACCTTATAATAATGCTATTTACCCCTATTAGTATTATAAGTATTTTAAATTTAAATATATTACTATATACTATACTATACCTTTATAGTATAGCTACTACACTACTAGTTATTATATAAAAGGCAAGTAGTTTTACCTAATACTAATAAAAGCTATTTATAAATACTATATTAATTATTTAAAACTATACCTAGTATAGTTCTATATATATAATACTACTAATAAGTAATAAAACTATATATATACTATATACCTAATATAGCCCCTAGCCTTTACTAAACCCCCTCTTTAGTTAAAATAAAAAGAATAAACTAAAGTACCTAGCTATAGCTAAAAATAAAATATAAGTAATTTATTATTATAAAAGGCTTTGCCTTAAAAGTAAGTTAATTAACTATATACCTACCTTTCTAAATTAAGGCTAAAATTAATATAATATTTATAAGTAGCTATAAAAGCCTTTTTAAGCTAGTAATCTATAGCTACTATAGCTTTAAATAAGCTAAGTCTAACTTAATATATAATATAAAGTATATAATTAAGGTTATATACTGAAATATATAGAAGAAAACCTATTTAATATACTTAGCGCTAAAGTCCTAGCCTAGTATTAATATAATAGTAATATAAAAACTAAGAACTTTAAATAGTAAATTACTTAATTTTAGCCTTAGCTACTTTTAGCTTATAACTTAAGGTAGCTATACTATAATTTATATATACTACTAATATAGACCTAAGGTATAAATAATATAAATAAATAAGGATTAGTACTTTATTATAATAGTAGGGTATAATATTTACTTTATTTACTCTCTAACCTATAAATTTAACTAAACTTTACCCTTACTTAAATTTATATTAGCCCTACCTCTTAATTATAATATATTTATTAATAACTTTAACTAATATTACTTACTTTAAAACTAATATAGTTAAACCTTAGTAGAATATAATATATTCCTTATATTAATAAAGTAATAGTAGCTTAAACTTATAATACTATAAAGTAAGGTAATATAAAAAATATAAAGAAAAAGGGATAGTACTATTAACTATACCTAAGCTACTTATAATATAAATATTAACTTTTTAAAAGACCTAAACCTTATTAAGTCTAACTATATACTATAGCTTATTTATATAGGCTTTAACTCTAAGCTATACTATAACTATTCCCTTTAGTTTAAATAGTTATATATAAATAATAACCTTATTATTATAAAGGCTATAGTATAGTTTTAGCTTAATATTATAAAGCCTTAACTTTAATTACTAAAGGAGATTAATTACTTTATAAAATAGTTAATAGCTAAACTTTAATTTATTATAAATATAATAGTTTTAAAGAAACCCTAAGGTAATTCTAAGCTAAACCTATAATAAAACTAATATACTAAAAAAGTAACTTAAAATACTAAAAGGGTACTTTAATAGTAAAAGGTATTTTATATTAAAAAGAACTAGTAGTATATAACTAATATAGTATAAATATAGAACTATATTATTTATAATAAATAGTATAGTACTTAGTATATAATAGTTAAGGCTATAACTACTTAATATAAAAATCTTTAAAAGCTTAAATAATAGGTATAGCTTTATAGTAGCTTACTATTAAAATAATAATAAATCCCTACTCTTTTATAAAGTAAAGGTATAAATATTATAACTACTAAAATATACTAAAAAAAAGCTATTACCCTAGCTAAGTATTTCTTTCTTTTTTTTTAAGCCTAACTTAATAATATACTAAGTAACCTAAATAGCTACCTTAATATTACTATATTCCTAACTAAAGACTAATTTAATACTAATAAAATCTATAGTATTATAATAAGCCTATTTAGCTAAAAAGCATTAAAACTTAATAAACTTTTAATAAGCTACTTTAAAGTTTATAGTAAGCTATTAGTATAAACCCTTACCTACTTATTAAATATATATTATTATATTAGTTACTACCTAACCCTATTTTAATAAGTAAAAATTATTATTTTCTATAAACTAAGTAAAACCCTAATAAAGTAGTAAAAAGTAAGGGCTTAGTATTTAATCTTATTTTTTAATATAATTAGTAAGATTATAAAAGTAATAATAGTAAGTTAGCTTACCCTTATAGCTAAGTTAAATAAAATACTACCTAACCTATAAATAAGTAATAGAGTAGATTAGTTTATAAAAGTTATATTAAGTATATTAATAAAATCTATATATATAGTATAGTACTATAGTAGTATTATATTACTACTTTAGCTAAATATATTAGTAGCCTTTAATACTATTTATTATAAATAACTTACCTATACCCTTATTACTACTAATATCTTTACCTAAATTATAGTATAAACCTACTTCTTTACTATTAGGTATACTACCTACCTTTTCTTTAATAGTAAAATAATTAGCCCCTTACCTATTATTATAAAGATACTATAAAGGTTCTTTATCTTCTTTATTTCCTTCTTACTTTATATTATACTACTATATACTAAGCTTTAGGTAGTATAGTTTATATTAGTTATAGGCTTCTTTAATAATATAAATATTTTAGTATATAGTTATATAGTAAAAGAGATATAGAGCTACCTTAAGGCTATATAAGTAATTTACTAAAATTAGTTTTAGGAGTTAGGCCTTAAATTTAACCTAAAAAAAAGTAAACTTATATATTTTATAAAACACTATACTATAGTTATAACTTTAGTCTAACTTAGTATTAATATAATATAGCTAGTTTAATTTACCTACTTTTTAGGAGTTTAAATTTATTATAAACTATACTAAAAAGTATACTAAAGTTAGATTAAGTTAAAATTAATATAATAGTAGCTTATACTTATATTACTAGTAGTATTAATATAGGGTTATTTAATATAAGATATATGCCTATTATATATATAAGTAATTTAAAGTATTATTACCTATAGTATAGAATTATACTATATCTCTATAATAGTTAGTAGTAAGGTAAGAGAAATAGCTAAAGTATTTATTTTTAAGTAAACTAAGTATCTAAAAATAATTATTAGTGCCTTTAAGGCTATATTATAAGCCCTTATTAAAACTAAGTTAGCTATAGCTCTAATTAACCTTTATTTTAATTATTACTTACTTTACTTTTATTATTAAATTAAAGCTAATAATATAGCTAATAGAATTTAAAATACCTATATAGTAATAATAGCCTAACTTTATTATAGACCTATATACTATAGGTATAGATACCCCTTAAATTCTAATAACTACCTAAACTATATATTATTTCTAAACTAGCCCTTTAACTACTTTTTAAAGCTATTTTTAGCTAAAGCCCTTACTTTAAAATAAAAAGATTATTAATATTAAAAGAAAGCTACTATATAAGCATACTAAACTTATATTAAATATATAGTAATAAAGCTTAACCCTAACTTTACCTTTACTATTAAAATAATTTATATTTACTTTAGCCTTACTAAGTATAAATCTATAGCACTTATTTAAATATATATAAAATAAATTAGGCTTAATAGCTTTTTTTACTACTACTATATTTCTAAGGTAAATTTATTATTATATAGCTATTAAACTAATAATAAAGACTATTATTATATTCTATTCTTTTATAAAAACTTTAACTACCTTTACTTTATAAATATAAGTATACTACTAATATATAACTAATATAAGGTTAGGGAGGCCTTTAAAAAAAATAAGCTAGTAACTATACTTATAAAATAGCTTATTTTAACTAAGTATATTCCTTAGTTTAAGCTTATATATAATTTATAAAAATAATAAGCTAAAGATATTAAAAACTTAATATAGTAAGGCACCTAAAGTAATATAAGGGTAGAAGTAATAAAAGGCTATAGTAATATTATAGCTAGCTTAAAATACTTTAATATATAACTTATATTAAATAAAAAATAAAAAATAATAGCTAAAATAAATTATTATAAGTATAGTATATTTATACTAGCCCTAACCCTACTTTTTATTATTATTCTCCTTCCCCTCCTTCTTTATTCCCTTTTTCTTCTTACTAATATAGCCTTATACTATAATTAAGTAAAGCCTATAGACCTTTTATAAAATATTATTATATTTCTTTAGTATATTAGTAATATAGTAGGCCTATAGTAATATCTTACCCTTAACTAAGGTTAAGGCTAAAACTACTATAGTATTACTAAATAGCTATACTACTACTATAGTAGCTATTTCTACCTTCTTTATAAGTTATTATACCTTCTTTTAAATAGTATTATACTCCTTAGCTTACCTTTAAGTTAGCACTACACTAGTATTATAATAATATTATATTTAAACTATAGTATACTTATATTAATAGGCTTTTTAAAGGTATAGAGATTCTATATATTTATTACTTACTTAATAGTTTTTTAGTATAATATAATATTTTAGTTTAGCTATAGTATTAATTAGCTATTAACTAGCTATTAATATAAATAAAGAATAAAGCATTTATACCTAAATAAGTTTTTTTTACTTTTATATACTTAAGGTATACACTATTAATACCTATATAAATTAGAAATAGTAGTAATATAGGCTTAAGGGAAGTATTAATCTTTAGTATAATAGTATTATTTTTTAATATCTCTAGCTTATATTAAGTAAGCTTTATAAAGCTAGTCCTTTAGCTAGCTTAGCTATACTATAGGTTAATAGTAGTAGCGCATTAAATTAAAATTAGCACTTACCCCTAATATAATAATTTTATTTATAAATAGTATCTTTATTATTACTATAGTTAGTTAAAGGCAGTAATATAGTAACACTACTATAATAAAAGGATTAGGGGTATATTTATAATAGAAATAATTAATAAAAAAGAAAAAAAGAAAAGAAAAAGCTAAAACTAAAGAGAAAAGGGTAGCTTTTATAATTATTTCTTTCTTTCTTATATAATTAATAGTTAGCTAGTAGTTAGTTTACTAATAGCTAGCTACTAGCTAGTATAGCTAATGCTATAAAGGTATAAAAGCTAGTAAAAGGTTTTTAGTAAGGGGGTAGTAGCCTAAAGGGAATAGTAAGGAACTAATATAATGCCTAATAAGAGTTACTAAAGTAACTTAAAATAATATATAAACTACTCCTAAGGGTAATCTACTACTTTACTATGCCTTTACTAACCTATACTAATTCTAGTTTTATAATACACACTCTCCTATAATGCTAGTTAAGTTTAGCTAGTAGTATATATTTATATATAGTTAGAACTAGTATAGGGCTACTCTAGCTCCGCAGCGGATACTATTACAGTTATATATAGGTTTTCCTCCCTACTCTAGGGTTTTTCCTATATAGTTTTAGTAGCAGAGGTACTAGCTATTAGGCTTAGCCTGACTAGAGTATTAAATAATAATAATAATTAGCTATAAAGGTAAGCTAACTTACTATTACTACTTTTATAATCTTATTAACTATACTAAAGAGTAAGATTAAATACTAAGCCCTTACCCTTTATTATTTTATTAAAGTTTTACTTAATTTATAAAAAATAATAACTTTTACTTACTAAAATAAAGTTAGATAATAACTAATATAATAATATATATTTAGTAGGTAGGTAAAGGTTTATACTAATAGCTTACTATAAACTTTAAGGTAGTTTATTAAAAGTTTATTAAGTTTTAATACTTTTTAGCTAAATAGGCTTTTTATAATACTATAAATTTTATTAGTATTAAATTAATTTTTAGTTAAAAATATAGTAATATTAAGGTAGCTATTTAAATTACTTAGTATATTATTAAGTTAGGCTTAAAAAAAAGGTAAAAAATACTTCACTAAGGTAATAGCTTTTTTTTAATATATTTTAATAATTATAATATTTATATCTTTACCTTATAGAAAAGTAAAGATTTACTATTATTTTAATAATAAGCTATTATAAAGCTATATTTATTATTTAAGCTTTTAAAGATTTTTATATTAAGTAATTATAGCCTTAACTACTATATACTAGGCACTATACTATTTATTATAAATAACTTAGTTTTATATTTATACTATATTAATTATATATTATTAGTTCTTTTTAGTATAAAATACTCTTTATTATTAAAGTGCTTTTTTAATATTTTAAGTTACTTTTTTAGTATATTAATTTTATTATAAATTTAGTTTAAAACTACTTTAAAGTTTCTTTAAAACTACTATATTTATAATAAATTAAAGTTTAGCTATTAATTATTTTATAAAGTAGTTAATTTTCTTTAGTAAATAAAGTTAAGGCTTTATAATATTAAGCTAAAACTATATTATAGCCTTTATAATAATAAGATTATTATTTATATATAACTATTTAAACTAAAGAAAATAGTTACTATATAGCTTAGGGCTAAAGCCTATATAAATAAGCTATAGTATATAGTTAAATCTAGTAAGGTTTAAGCCTTTTAAAAAGTTAATATTTATACTATAAATAGCTTAGGTATAGTTAATAATATTATTTCTTTTTTTTTATATTTTTTATATTACCTTACTTTATAGTATTATAAGTCTAAGCTACTATTACTTTATTAATATAAAAAATATATTATATTTTAATAAGGTTTAACTATAATAGTTTTAAAGTAAATAATATTAATTAAAGGTATTAATTTAATATATTATAATTAAAGGGTAAGGCTAATATAAATTTAAATAAAAGTAAAGTTTAGTTAAGTTTATAGGTTAAAAAGTAAATAAAGTAAATATTATACTTTATTATTATAAAAAAGCACTAATTCTTACCTATTTATATTATTTATACCTTAGATTTATATTAGTAGTATATATAAATTATAGTATAGCTACCTTAAGTTATAAGCTAAAAGTAATTAAGGCTAAAATTAAGTAGTTTACTATTTAAAGTCTTTAGTTTTTATATTATTATTATATTAATACTAAGCTAGAACTTTAATATTAAGTATATTAAATAGGTTTTCTTTTATATATTTTAGTATATAACCTTAATTATATACCTTATATTATATATTAAATTAGACTTAGCTTATTTAAGGCTATAGTAGCTATAGATTACTAGCTTAAAAAGGCTTTTATAGCTATTTATAAATATTATATTAATTTTAGCTTTAATTTAAAAAAGTAGGTATATAGTTAACTAATTTATTTTTAAGGTAAAGCCTTTTATAAAAGTAGGTTATTTATATTTTATTTTTAATTATAGCTAAATACTTTAATTTATTTTTCTTATTTTAATTAAAAAGGGAGTTTAGTAAAGGCTAGGGGCTATATTAAGTATATAGTATATATATAATTCTATTACTTATTAGTAGTATTACATATATAAAACTATATTAGGTATAGCTTTAAATAGTTAATATAGTATTTATAAATAGCTTTTATTAGTACTAAGTAAAATTACTTACCTTTTATATAATAATTAATAGTATAGTAGCTATACTATAAAGGTATAGTATAGTATATAGTAATATATTTAAATTTAAAATACCTATAATACTAATAAGAGTAAATAGCTTTATTATAGGGTTTAGCTTTAAAAATCTTAGCCTTATAAATAATACTAGTATAATATAGTTTATTTATTACTTTAATACTATTAATAATAATAATAAGAGAGAACTATATAGTAATACTATATAGCTTTTATATTATAATTTATATAAAGCCTTAATTATTAGCTATAATTAAGGCTTAAAGAATATAGTCTCTCTTTTAGTTTTATATATAGTATATAAAAAAGCCTTTAATAATAATATTAAATATATATTAGCTTAGTACTACTTTTAGTTTAAAAGTAATACTAACCTATATAGTATTTTTAGTATAAGGCTTTATTATATTTTAAAATATAATAATAGTATTATTACATTAAAGGTAATAAGCTATTACTATAGTATTAGTATTAGTAGCTTAATTAATAATAGTAATAGTATCTTTAAATAAGTAATTTTAAATAGCTTTAGCTATAGTAATATTTTTAATAATAGTTTTATAATAAACTTAAAAGAATATTATTATAATTATAAAGTAAACTTATTAAACTAAGAATTAAGAGATTCTCTTAATAGCTATATTAGCCTAGCTTAAGGCTAGTATATTTTTAGTATTTATAGCTTTTTTAACTATATACTTTATTACTTTTTTAAGGTTTTAAACTATAATAGGTTTATAAAATAATAGTAAAGTTAATATTATTATTTTAGTAAGGGTTTAAAGCATTAAAGGGCTGCATTAGGTATGCATTAAGGCTATATTATTTATATAAAGAATAATATTCTATACACTCTCTAGCACTATAGCTAGTATAAGTTTAGTTATTTTATTATATTTAACTATAAGGTAATTTAGTATTTATTTATATATAAATAGTAGTATAAAAGTAACTTTAAATATTATTAATATAAAGCTACTTTAACCTATAAGTAAGTAATAATAGCTTTATATAAGGCTATAGTTTCTACTATTTATATTTATTAGTATTACTTTATTTACTATACCTATACTTTAGCACTAATATACTATTAAAGATAGGAATAAATAAATATAGCAATTCTTTTTCTATACTTTTTAAAAGATTTAGAGTTAATTCTACATTACTACTATAGTGCAGGCAAATTTGTAAAAAGTTTTTTAATATACCTAATACTAATATAGTAAAACTATATAGTTTATAATAAAGAACTATTTATTATTATATTTTATTTAAAGGCTTAAAGGGTAAAGCTTTAAAGTATAGCTTATTTATTTATTATTTTTATAAACTATAAGAATTTATATTATTTTACTACCCTTTAAAAAATATTAAAATAATAAATATATTTATTAAAAATACTTATTTTTATAACTTTTATTTATATTATTACTTTAAATATTTAGCTATGTAACTTAATGCCCTTTTATAATAAAAGTAAAATAAATTTAAAGACTTTTTTTAATAATAACCCTTAATAGTTTTTATTATATTATAATATATTAATAATAAAATACTAGCTATAATATAATAAAAGCTTAAAATAAAGCTATATAAAAGTAAAAAAGAAGGTAAAGTAAGTAAGGGCTAGTTATTAAAAGTAAATATTATAAAAAGGGGGTATATATAATAAAACCTAAGTAAAAATAGTAATAAACTACCTTAAAGCTATTTTTTCTAGTAATAAATATTTATAATCTTTTTAAAATTAAGGCCTTTATATTAATAAGTTTTACATTTTTAAATTATAAGCTATATATTAAAATAATAAAAAGTTCTTTAAGGCTAAAAGGATAAAAGCTTATATAGCTAATTATATTATTATACTTATAATACTCTTTAGTTTTTAAGCTAAATTTAGATTTTATAATTTAAACCTTTTATTATTATATTAATTAAAAAAAATATATAAATTACCTTTACTTAAGTACTTAAAGTAAAATATAATATTTTAAATACTTTATTAAAACTATTATTAAAAGAGTATATTTAATAATATAGCTTAGTATATATATAACTATTACTATATAAATAGCTAAAAAAGCTAATAACTTAAATAAAGCCTATTAAAACCTATTTTAGCCTTAAACTAGTTTTAGTTATAATTTTTATAAACTTTATAATAAACTTATTAATAAAAAATATAGATATACTTTAATATTTAATAATTATTATAAATTAACTTTTTAAGTTTATTTAATTAAAGGCTATAATAAATATAATAGCTAAGGTATATATAAAAATATTTTATTTATATTAATAATAGTTTTATAAATTTTTCTTTTAAATTATATTAAATTATAAGTTAAATTAGGTTAAATAGTTTTAGTTTACCCTTTACTTCTTAGTAAATATAAAATAGCTTTTTTTTATAGCTTACTACTTATAAATAACTTAATATATAAAATAAGTAAACTAAAAAGTTTAAGTAGTTTTATATATAATAGTTAGTATTTTATAATTTAATTTAGCTAAGTATTTATTAACTTATTAGCTTATATTTAATAATTATATATTAATAACTATAGAGATAAGTATTAATTAAGCTTTATATAAATATAATATAGCTTTTATATAATTAGCTTAGTTTATAAAGAAAAGTAAAATAATAGTAAATAAATAAGTAGCTTTATTTCTTAAAAACCCTTAAAAGGGTATAGCCTTAGTTTAGGTAATTATTAACTTTACTTAATAATATTAATAAAATATAATAAATAAGTTATAATAGCTAGCTAAAGTATTTTATATTAATAATATAATAAAGCTAAGCTTATAATATATTAAAATAAATTACTTTAATTAAATATTAAACTAAGTTATAGCTAAGTATAAAGTTTTAAAGGTATTTATACTTTTTATAGTTTATTTAAATATTTTATAAGGTATTTACTTAATCTTTTATATTTATCTTTTAAAGTATATAGTAATTAATCCCTTATTTTTTTAAATATAAGCTAACTTTAGGCTAGAATTAATATTAGCTTTAAAAAATAAGAATTTAAAGTTATATAAATATATTATAAAAGAAATAATAGCTATATATAATATCTAAAGGTAAGGAAGTAAGTATAATATTTAGTTAAATAAGTAAAATATATATAGCTAACTTAAAGGTTATTAAAAAACTTTTAAATTATAAAGGCATTAGCTTATTTTAAGTTATAATAAAGAAATATATAAGTATATAATAAGCTATCTTAAGGCTAAATTCTTTATATTATATATAAAACTTTTATATATATATATTTTATTACTTTCTTAATATATTTATAAATTAATACTAGCTTAAACCTAAAGAGAGCTTAGTATAATTTACTTATTTTTATTACTTATACTTAAATAGAACTTATTATAATTAATAATAGTTTATAACTATAAGTATAATAGGGGTAGGAGAGTTACTAAATAAGGCTAAAGAGAGTTATTATTAATTCTAAAGAAAAGGTAATATAAAAAAAAGGTAGAAAAAGCTAAGCTTATTATTATTTAAGGAGATATTTATTACTTTAGTAATAATACTACTTAGATTTTTAAAGCTAGCTATTAAAGTAAATAAGCTATTACTTATTTTTTTATTAACTTTTTTATAATATAAAACTAATATTAAAGCTAGTATTTAATAATATAATAATAGAAATAAAGGTTAATTAACTTTTTACTAAAACAAAATAGTTTAAAGACTAATAAAACTAGCTATATAGAGTTAATAAGGTAAATAAAATTTAAAGCTTAATTATAG
Organism: Claviceps lovelessii; assembly: GCA_018360185.1. Lineage (NCBI taxonomy): Eukaryota > Fungi > Ascomycota > Sordariomycetes > Hypocreales > Clavicipitaceae > Claviceps > Claviceps lovelessii. The sequence goes on from SRPU01000064.1 coordinate 14,714, forward strand.
CTAAAGAATAATAAGCTTATTTATAAAATATAATAATATTAGTATTAATATAGGTAGGTATAATATAAAATATCTCTAAGAAAGGGAAAGGATTAGTAATAATAAATTTAAAAAGAGCTAAGTATTTACTAAAGAGTAAGGTATATTATAATAAAAATATAGATTTAAATAAAAAAAGCTATTAGCTATTAAGTAATAAAAGAGTTTTAAATATATTATAAATATAAGCTAAGGCTTAAGGGAATAAAAATATTATAAATTAAGTAGTTACTTTAAAATTTTAAATAATAGCCCTTAGATCTTATACTATATTAGTATTAACTAAAGCAGTAGTATATAAAGAAAATAATTTAAAGGCTATTATAGTAAAAAGGGGCTAAAATAATATAAAATATAAAGTAAAGAGATAAAAGGCTAGTAAGAAAAGAAACTAAACTATTAAATAAAATAAATATAGCTATAGAATACTTTTAAGTAATATTATAAATATTATAAAATATATTTATAAGCTACCTAAAGAACTATATTAATATTGGCTTTTTATAGCCTTTAAGTAGGGCTTAAAGGGCTATACTTAAATTAATAATATATATTACTTTTTAAAAAATATAAAAATATTAAAATTAATAATAAGTAAAGATACTTTATAAATTTATACTAAATAATATTAAATAATCTTTTATTTAAATTACCTTTTACTATATTCCTACCTAAGTAAGGTAAAGAAGGTAAAGAAAGGGGTAAAGATATATTAGTAATAATAAATAATTTTTTTTTAAATAATATTAGCTTTTATAATAATTTAAAATAAATAAAGTATAAAAACTATATTCTTTTAAAGTTAAAGATATAGTAATAGCTTTATTAATATAGTAAAAAAAGCTAAAATAATTAAAGAATAAAGTTAAATAATATATATATAGAATTATAATATAATAATATATAAGTAGTAAAATAAAGATAGTAAAAATATAATTATACTTAATAAAGAATTATAAGTAAGTATATATAATAGAAAAAAAATATTAAACTAAGTAAAAGTAAAAGAAAAAAAACTTATATATAATATAAGTAATAAGTTTTTTAATTAATATTATATAGTTTTTAATAAAACATTAATAATAATAAATATAGTAACTACTAGCTAGCCTAAAAATATATATACCTAGTTAGTAATAGAGTATTTATAAAGTAATAAGCTAAATTAATATTATAATAAGGGCAGACCTACTATAATAATAATATATATATAATAATAATATATAATATATAGATATAGATAATTATATATATATAAGAACACTCTTATATTATATAGTACTAAAATATATAGTATTAGTAAAGCTATTACCTAATAAAGAGGTATTTTTAATTAAGGTATAAAATAAAGAGTAATTCTAGTACTTTACTAAAAGGACTATATAAATAAATAAGGGGCTATATAATAAATTTAAGCTAAAAGCTTAAATCCTTAAAGGAATAAATAAGGCTATATTATAAAGAAATAATAATTACTAATTATATACCTTACTAGCCCTAAGTAGTCCTATTTAAAGCACTTATAAATAAATAAAGTAGAAAACTATAAAATATTTCTCTTTTTTTCCCTTTCTCCTAAAAAGTAATAATATCTTTTATTAATACTAAATTATAGTAGCCTCTACACTAATCTATAATAGTATTTAAAAATAATAAAAGGTAATAAGGCTAAGAAAGGAGTGTATATCCCTTTAATTATTATAAATAATTTATTTTTTAAGCTTAAGAATCTTTTTTTAGTAGGCCTATAACTATATATTCTATAAAGGTATTTAATAATAATAGCTATAGGTTAATAGAATTTACTTTTAACTATAAAAGTAATATAACTAGTAAGTTTAAGGTTTAAAAGAATATTATTTAAGTTAATTAAATATTCTATAATATATTTTTAAACTTTAGGTTAGATCTTAGTATTATTATATATAGTAATAGGTTTCTTTATAATAATATTATTAAGAAAGGTTATATAAATATAAAGTATTAAGTTAAAAAGAATATACTTTATAATTTTAATAAATTATATAATTAAACTTTTAGCCCCTTAAAGTAAGTAGTAAAGCTTTAAAAGTCTATAAAGGTTATAATTTTAATAAGATTCTAGCTTATATTTACTAACTCTATTTAGTTATACTTAAAGAGAAAGTTAATAAGTAAATATATTTTATATATTAAGAATTCTTTATTAAATAATTTAGTACCTTATAAAATACCTATATTCTAAATAGTAATACTATTATACTTTAAAATAAATAAAATTAATTTAATCTCTTTATTTTTTTTATAATAAAAAAATAAAGATTTTAATAAAAACTATAAAAAGTTTTTAGTAAACTATAATTTATCTTTATTTTAATAATTTAATTAATTTTCCTTTAAGGGTATAATAAAAGAGTTAACCTTTTTAATATTAAGTTAGTTTTAGCTTAAGGTAGCTTTTTTATTACTAAGGATTTCCTTAAAAATATTATATTCTTAAGGTATAAAATATTCTTTAGTTTTATAAATTATTTAATTAAGTCTGTTTTAAGTTAATTAAAATTTCTTTAAATACTTAAAGAATTATTTTATAATCAATTCCTTATACTTTTTATTAATATTAAGGTATACCTTAATTTTATTTTATTTCTTTATTTTTTATTTTAAGTCTTTATTTAAAATAAATATATTAAAAAGAATATTATTAAAAGGGTATACCTTTTAACTAATATACTTATATATTATATTTAGCTTTAGATTAAATAATTATATATAGTAAAATAGTTAGATTTCCTTAGTAGTATTATTTAGTTAATTAATTTAATTAAGGAAAACTTTTTTAAAAATAAGTGCTATAATTTTATTCCCTTTATTTTTTATAATTAGTATTAAAATTTTATTTTTTCTTAGTTTAAAGTTTATTTTTTCTTATACCTTTTTATTAAATATTTTTAAATCTTTTTTTAACTTTTTTTTATTTATTATAAATAAGTTAATAATAACTTTTAAGGGCAGTACCTTATTAACTATATTTTATATAACTAATTTAATAATATAAAATATAATTATAATATTTTAAAAGTAATATTTTATTTTTAACTCTTTAAAGCTTTAGCTAGAATTAAATAATATTTATATTTATTAAATAAATAATAGTCTTAGAATTAAAAGAACTAGAATTATATTAAATATTATATAAAAGTATATTAATATTTAAATATTAATTAGGAAAAGCTTTATATAAACTTTTTTTTTAAGTTTAATAGTATTATTAAAGTAAAAAGTACTATTAGTATTAATATTTATTAAATATCTTTTTACACTAGCTTTAAATATAAATTCTTTTATAATTAAGTTTCCTTATAACTTATAATTAATTAAAGCTAATATAAGTAGTTCTTTTAGTTCTCTAAGGTAAACCTATAAATAAAGTAGGTTTTTTAAATAATTTACTATTATATATAAATTAACTACTTTATAGGTTTTTTTTTATTATTTAATACTTAATTAATTTAAGCTAAGTTAGTTTTAATATAAATAAATAAAGTATAGCCTAAGTAAAGTAGGTTTATATAGAAAGTTTTTACTTTTAGCCTTTTCTATAATTACTTTTATAAAATATTATTAATTTTAATTATAATATCCCTAACTAGGTATATATTAAGTTTTTTCATGTCCTTTTTTTATTTTTTTAATAAGCTTAGTTATAGTTTAAATAACCTAGCTTACTATTTTTTTATTAAATAATCTCTATACTTTTTAATATTAATAGTTTTAAAGTTAAATTACTTTAGCTAACTTTAATATTTTATTATAAAAAAAAACCTTATTAATTTCCTTAGTATAAATTAAGTATTTATTAGTAGCTAACCTAGCTAATAGTAAAAAAAGCTTAAAGAGATTTTATAAGCTTATACTTACCTTTTTACTAAAAATCTCTTTATATAGCTAAGTAATAAAATATTTTTAAGGGGACTTTTTTTTATATTTAGTACTTTTAAAACCCTTCTTTTAGGTTTAGCTTATTAAAATAATTTATAAGTAATTCTTAATTTAAGGTTTATTTATAATTTCTTTTACTTAAGCTTTTTTCAATATATTAATATTAATAGCTATCTTTACTTTATAAACCTCTCTAACTCTTTTCAAGGTTATAACCTTAGTTTTAATTTATAGTGTTTTTATTAAAACCTTAATAAATATAGGTCCTTATTATTTAAGTTTATTAAATAAGAGGTTTAATTATTTAATAATATTATTTATAACCTTTATTTTATTAAATAATATTATTTAATAGTTAATAGAGATATCCTTATAGCTTAAACCTTAATTTATAAAGTAGTTAATAGTATAATCTTAAAAATACTTAACCTAAAAAATAACTAAGTGATAAATATACCTCTTTATATTAAAGAATAAATTATAAAAAATAATAAAACTTCATATTTTAGTAAATTATCCTTAATAATAACAATTAAAGCTTAAAAGTTATATTATATAAATTTAATTCTTTAATTATATTTTAAAAAGTTATAATAATAAAGGTAATAGCCTTCCTTATTATAGTAGAAATAGTAATTAAAGTATTATTTATTAGCACTAAAGATATTAAAATAAATATTAATATACTTTTCTTATTCCCTAGCGTATATTATATTATAAAATATAAAGTATAGGAATTCTAATATTTTATTTACTTAATATAAGGAATTTTATTATTATATCTATCTTTAAAGTATAGTAATTTATAGTTTTTTAAGCTTTTTAGTTAAAATATTAATTTAGTCCTTATAGTTACTACTTTCTTTATTTTAAAGTAAAAATAAAAATAAGTTAATAACTTTAATATTAGTTTCTTAGGGATTTTTAATAATAAATAACCCGTGATCATCCCCTTAAACCGTCCCTGGCTAAGGCGCTCGCCCTAGAGTGGAAAGACCGCTGGCATAGGGAGAGGACCGCTGCGTAAGCGCGCCAGACCTAGGTTAAACGTATAGCAGTGGAGCTTAACCCTAACTTTACCTTTACTGCTAAGATAGTCTGCATTTACTCTAGCCTTACTAAGCATAAATCTATAGCACTTATTTAAATATATATAAAATAAATTAAGCTTAATGCCTTTTTTTATAATTATTATATTCCTAAGGTAGATTTATTAATATATAGCTATTAAACTAATAATAAAAACTACTATTATATCTTACTCTCTTATAAAAACTTTAACTACCTTTACTCTATAAATATAGGTATATTATTAGTATATAATTAATATAAGGTTAAAAAGGCCCTTAAAAAGAATAAACTAGCTACTATACTTATAAAATAGTTTATTTTAACTAGGCATATCCCCTAGTTTAGGCTTATATATACTTTATAATAATAATAAATTAAGAATATTAAAGACTTAATATAGTAGGGTATTTAATATAGTATAGAAATAAAAGTAGTAAAAAGCTATAAAGGTATTATAATTAATATAGAATAGTTTAATATATAAATTATATTAAATAATAAATAATAAATAATAGTAAAAAATTATAAGTATAGTATGCTTATACTAGCCCTAGCCTTACTTCTTTTTAGCTTTTTTACTAATCTCCCTCTCTCTCTTTCTTTTATTTTTTACTACCTTTTTCTTTTCTCTCTCTTTAGTATAGCTTTATATTATAACTAAGCTAAGCCTATAAATTTTTTATAAAATATTATTATTTCTTTTTAGTATATTAATAATATAGTAAGCCTATAGTAGTATTTTACCTCTAACTAAAGTTAAGGCTAAGATTACTATAGTATTACTAAGTAATTATATTATTACTATAGTAGCTACCCCTATCTTTTTTATAAATTATTATACCTTCTTTTAAATAATATTATACTCCCTAGCCTATTCTTAGATTAGTATTATAGTAATATTATAATAGTATTATAATAATATTACTATAAACTTATATTAATAAGCTCCCTAAAGGTATAAAGGTTTTATATATTTATTATTTATTTAATAGTTTTTTAATATAAAGTAATATTTTAGTTTAGCTATAGTACTAATTAGCTACTAATTTACTACTAATATTAATAATATATAAAATACTTACCCTTAAATAAGTTTTTTTAGCTTTTATATACTTAAAGTATATACTACTAATATTTATATAAATTAGAAATAATAATAGTATAGGTATTAAGAGAGTTTTAATCTTTAATATAATAGCACTATTTATTAATATTTCTAGCTTATATTAAGTAAGCCTTATAGAGCTAGTTTTTAAGCTAGCTTAGCTATATTATAGGTTAGTAGTAGTAGTATATTAAGTTAGAGTTAGTATTTATTTTTAAAGTAATAATTTTATTTATAAATAGTATTTTAATTAGCTTTATAGTTAGTAGAGAGTAGTAATATAATAGTATTATTATAATAAAAGATTAGGGGTATATTTATAATAAAAATAATTAATAAAAAAGAAAAAAAGAAAAGAAAAGGCTAAAAATAAAAAAAAAAAAGTAGCTTTTATAATTATTTCTTTCTTTTTTATATAACTAATAGTTAGCTAGTAGTTAGTTTACTAATAGCTAGCTATTAGCTAGTATAGTTAATATTATTATTATTATTGTTACTCTAGTTAGGCTAAGCCTAATAGCTAGTACCTCTGCTACTAAAACTATATAGGAAAAACCCTAGAGTAGGGAGGAAAACCTATATATAGCTATTCTGTTATCTATAGTGGAGCCGAAGTAGCCCTGCGCTAGTTCTAACTGTATATAAATGTATGCTGCTAGCTAAACTTAACTAGTATTGTAGGAGAGTGTATATTATAAAACTATAATTAGAGAAGGTTAGTAAAGGTGTAGTAAAGTAGCGGATTACCCTTAGGGGTAGTCTATACTTTATTATAAGTTACTTTAGTAACTTTTATTAAGCACTATATTAGTCCCTTACTATTCCCTTTAGGCTACTGCCTTCTTACTAAAAACCTTTTACTAGCTTTTATACCTTTATAGCATTAGCTATACTAGCTAGTAGCTAGCTATTAGTAAACTAACTACTAGCTAACTATTAGTTATATAAGAAAGAAAAAAATAATTATAAAAGCTACTCTTTTCTTCTTATTTTTAACCCTTTCTTTTCTTTCTTTCTTTTTTATTTATTACTTTTATTATAAGTATACCTTTAATTCCTTTATTATAGTAATGCTGCTGCATTACTGCCTTTAACTAACTATAGCGCTAATAAAGATACTATTATTAAATAAAATTATTGCCCTAAAGGTAAATACTAATCCTAACTTAATACACTACTGCTGCTAATTTATAGTATAGCTAGGCTAGCTAAAGGATTAGCCCTATAAAGCTTACTTAATATAAGCTAGAGATATTAAAAAATAGTACTATTACACTAAAGGTTAGTACTTCTTTTATACCTATACTACTACTATCTCTAATTTATATAGGTACTAGTAGTGTATATTTTAAGTGTATAAAAGTAAAAAAAACTTATTTAGGTATAAGTACTTTACTCTTTATTTATATTAATAATAGGTTAGTAGTTAATTAGTACTATAGCTAAACTAAAATATTATATTATACTAAAAAACTATTAAGTAAGTAATAAATATATAAAATCTCTATACTTTTAGGAAGCCTATTAATATAAGTATATAGTAGTTTAGATATAGTATTATTATAGTGCTAATATAGTGCTAACTTAGTAATAGGCTAAGGAGTATAATACTATTTAGAAGGAGGTATAATAACTTATAAAGAAGGTAAGAATAGCTACTATAGTAGTAGTGTAGCTATTTAGTAATACTATAGTAGTCTTAGCCTTAACCTTAGTTAGGGGTAAGATACTACTATAGGCCTACTATATTATTAATATACTAAAGAAATATAATAATATTTTATAAAAGGTCTATAGGCTTTACCTATTTATAGTATAGAGCTATATTAGTAAGAGAGAGAAGGGGGTAAAGAAGAAAAGGGAGAAGGCTAATAATAAAAAGTAAAGTTAGGGCTAGTATAAGCATACTATACTTATAATAATTTATTCTAGCTATTATTTTTTATTTTCTATTTAATATAAATTATATATTAGAGTGTTTTAAGCTAATTATAATATTACTATAGTTTTCTACTGCTTCTGCCCCTATACTGCTTTAGGTGCCTTACTATACTAAGTTCTTAATATCTTTAGCCTATTATTTTTATAAATTATATATAAGCCTAAACTAGGGGATGCACCTAGTTAAAATAAGCTATTTTATAAGTATAGCTACTAGCTTATTCTTTTTAAAGGCCTTCCTAACCTTATATTAGTTATATATTAGTAGTGCGCTTATATTTATAGAGTAGAGGTAGTTAAAGTTTTTATAAGAGAGTAGGATATAGTAATGGTTTTTATTATTAGTTTAGTAGCTATATAATAGTAAATCTACCTTAGGAATATAGTAATAATAAAGAAAGCTATTAAGCCTAATTTATTCTATATATATTTAAATAAGTGCTATAGATTTATACTTAGTAAGGCTAAAGTAAATATAGATTATCTTAGTAGTAAAGGTAAAGTTAGAGTTAAGCTTTATTACTATATACTTAATATAAGTTTAGTATGCTTATATAGTAGCCCTCTTTTAATGCTAGTAGTCTTTTTATTTTAGAGTAAGGGCCTTAGCTAGGGATAGCTTTAGGGGATAGTTAAGAGGCTAGTTTAGAAATAGTGTATAGTTTAGATAGTTATTAGGATTTAGGGGGTATTTATACCTATAGTATATAGGTTTATAATAGAGTTAGGCTACTATTATAGTATAGGCATTTTAGATTCTATTAGCTATACTATTAGCTTTAATTTAATAATAAAAGTAAAGTAAGTAATAGTTAAGGTAGAGGTTAATTAGGGCTATAGCTAACTTAGTTTTAATAAAGGCCTATAGTATAGCCTTAAAGGTATTAATAACTATCCTTAGGTATTTAGTTTACTTAGAAATAAATACTTTAGCTATTTCTCTTACCTTACTACTAATTACTATAGAGGTATAGTATAATTCTATACTATAGGCAATAATACTTTAGATTACTTATATATATAATAGGCATACATTTTATATTAAATAACCCTATATTAATACTACTAGTAATATAAGTATAAGCCACTACTATACTAATTTTAACTTAACCTAACTTTAGTATACTTTCTAGTATAGCTTATAATAAATCTAAACTTTTAGAAAGTAGGTGGATTAAACTAGCTATATTATATTAATGCTAAGTTAGACTAAAGTTATAACTATAGCATAGTATTTTATAAAATATATAAGTTTACTTTTTTTTAGGTTAAATTTAAGGCCTAACTCCTAGGACTAATCTTAGTAAATTACCTATATAGCCTTAAGGCAGCCCTATATCTCTTTTACTATATAACTATATACTAAAATATTTATATTATTAAAGAAGCCTATAATTAATATAAACTATACTACCTAGAGCTTAGTATATAGTAATATAATATAAAGTAAGAAGAGAATAAAGGAAATAGGGGATCCCTATAGTATCCCTATAGTAATAAATAAAAGGCTAGTTATTTTATTATTAAAGAAAAGATAGGCAGTATACCTAGTAGTAAAGGAGTAGGTTTATACTATAATTTAGGTAGGGATACTAGTAGTAATAAGGGTATAGGTAAGTTATTTATAGTAAATAGTATTAAAAGCTACTAATATATTTAACTAAAGTAGTAATATAATACTGCTATAGTGCTACGCTATATATATAAATTCTACTAATATACTTAATATAACTTCTATAGACTAATTCGCCCTATTACCTATTTATAGGTTAGGTAGTGCTCTACCTAACTTAGCTATAAAGGTAAGCTAACTTACTACTACTACTTTTATAACCTTATTAATTATACTAAAGAGTAAGATTAAATACTAAGCCCCTACCCTCTACTGCTTTATTAGGGTCTTACCTAGTTTATAAAGAATAATAACTTTTACCTACTAGAATAAGGTTAGGTAGTAACTAATATAATAGTATATATTTAGTAAGTAGGTAAGGGTTTATACTAATAACTTACTATAAACTTTAAGGTAGCCTACTAAGAGTTTATTAAGTTTTAGTGCTTTCTAGCTAGCTAGGCTTTTTATAATACTATAAATCTTATTAATATTAAATTAATCCTTAGTTAGAAATATAGTAGCATTAAGGTAGCTATTTAGGTTACTTAGTATATTATTAAGTTAGGCTTAAAAAGAAGGGAAGAAATGCTTAGCTAAGGTAGTAGCTTTCTTTTAATATATTTTAATAATTATAATATCTATGCCTTTACCCTATAGAAGAGTAGGGATTTGCTACTATTTTAGTAGTAAGCTACTATAAAGCTATACCTATTATTTAAGCTTTTAGAGGTTTCTATATTAGGCAGTTATAGCCTTAACTACTATATACTAAGCACTATACTATTTATTATAAATAACTTAGTTCTATATTTATACTATATTAGTTATATGCTACTAGTTCTCTTTAGTATAAAACGCTCTCTACTATTAAAATGCCCTTTTAGTGTTTTAGGTTACTTTCTTAGCATATTAGTTCTACTATAGGTTTAGCTTAGGACTGCTTTAGGGTTCCCTTAGGACTGCTATATTTATAATAGACTAGAGTTTAGCTATTAACTATTTTATAAAGTAGTTAATCTCCCCTAGTAATTAAAGTTAGGGCTCTATAATATTAGGCTAAAACCACACCGCAGCCTCTGCAGCAATAAGGTTGTTATCTATATACAACTATTTAAACCGGGGGGGATGGTTGCTGCGTGGCCTAGGGCCAGAGCCTATGCGGATAAGCTGTGGTATATAGTCGGACCTAGCAAGGTCTAGGCCTCCCAGGAAGTCAACGTCTGTACCATAGGTGGCCTAGGCGTGGTCGATAGTGCTGTCCCTTCTCCCCTGCGTCCTCTACGTCACCTCGCCCTATATAGTTAATATTATAAAGGTATAGAAGCTAGTAAAAGGTTTTTAGTAAAAAGGTAGTAGCTTAAGGGAAATAATAAAAAAACTAATATAATACCTAATAAGAGTTACTAAAGTAACTTAAAATAATATATAAACTACTTCTAAGGGTAATTTACTACTTTACTATATCTTTACTAACCTACACTAATCCTAGTTTTATAATATATACTCTTTTATAATACTAGTTAAGTTTAGCTAGTAGTGTATATTTATATATAGTTAGAACTAGTATAGGGCTACTCTAGCTCTATAGCAGATACTATTATAGTTATATATAGGTTTTCCTCCCTACTTTAGGGTTTTTCCTATATAGTTTTAGTAGCAGAGGTACTAGCTATTAGGCTTAGCCTAACTAGAGTATTAAATAATAATAATAATAAATAAAGCTAATTTAAGAATCTTTTTATAATTAAATGCTTAATTATTAATATAAGCACTAATAGTCTTAGTAAAAATATAGTTTTTAAGCTATAAGTATATTTTTATATAGTTACTTAGCTTAATTTATAAAGCCTTATACGTATATATCTTATAGTAAATAACTCTATATTAATACTACTAATAATATAAGTATAAGCTATTACTATATTAATTTTAATTTGACCTAGCTTTAGTATACCTTTTATTATAGTTTATAATAAATCTAAACCCTTAAGAAGTAAGTAAATTAAATTAGCTATATTATATTAATACTAAGTTAAACTAAAGTTATAAGTATAGTATAGTATTTTATAAAGTATATAAGTTTACTTTTTCTTAGGTTAAATTTAAGGCCTAATTTTTAAAATTAATTTTAGTAAATTACTTATATAGCCTTAAGGTAGTTTTATATCTCTTTTACTATATAATTATATACTAAAATATTTATATTATTAAAGAAGCTTATAACTAATATAAACTATATAGCCTAGAGTTTAGTATATAATAGTATAATATAAAGTAAAAAAAGAATAAAGAAAATAAAAAATCCTTATAATACCTTTATAATAATAAGTAAAGAGCTAGTTATTTTATTATTAAAGAAAAGGTAAATAATATACTTAGTAATAAAAAAGTAGATTTATACTATAATTTAAATAAGAATACTAGTAATAATAAAGGTATAGGTAAGTTATTTATAGTAAATAGTATTAAAGGCTACTAATATATTTAGCTAAAGTAGTAATATAATACTACTATAGTACTATGCTATATATATAGATTCTACTAATATATTTAATATAACTTTTATAAACTAGTTTACTTTATTACTTATTTATAGGTTAAGTAGTGCTTTACTTAACTTAGCTATAAAGATAAACTAACTTATTATTACTACTTTTATAACCTTACTAACTATACTAAGAAGTAAGATTAAATACTAAGCCCTTACTCTTTATTACTTTATTAAAATCTTACTTAATTTATAAAAAATAATAACTTTTACTTACTAAAATAAAGTTAGATAGTAATTAATATAATAATATATATTTAGTAGGTAAGTAAGGGTTTATATTAATAGCTTACTATAAATTTTAAGGTAGTTTATTAAAAGTTTATTAAGTTTTAATACTTTTTAGCTAAATAGGCTTTTTATAATACTATAGATTTTATTAGTATTAAATTAGTTTTTAGTTAAAAATATAATAGTATTAAGGTAGCTATTTAGATTACTTAGTATATTATTAAGTTAGGCTTAAAAAAAAAGGAAAAAATACTTAGCTAAGGTAATAGCTTTTTTTTAATATATTTTAGTAATTATAATATTTATACCTTTACCTTATAGGAAAGTAAAGATTTACTATTATTTTAATAGTAAGTTATTATAAAGCTATACTTATTATTTAAGCTTTTAAAGATTTTTATATTAGGTAATTATAGCCTTAACTACTATATACTAAGCACTATACTATTTATTATAAATAACTTAATTTTATATTTATACTATATTAGTTATATATTACTAGTTCTCTTTAGTATAAAATACCCTTTATTATTAAAGTATTCTTTTAATATTTTAAATTACTTTTTTAGTATATTAATTTTATTATAAATTTAGTTTAAAACTACCTTAAAGTTTTTTTAAAACTATTATATTTATAGTAAACTAAAGTTTAGCTATTAATTATTTTATAAAATAATTAATTTTTTTTAGTAAATAAAGTTAAAGCTTTATAATATTAAGCTAGAACTATACTATAGCCTTTATAATAATAAGGTTATTATTTATATATAACTATTTAAACTAAAGGGAATAGTTACTATATAGCTTAGGGCTAAAGCTTATATAAATAAGCTATAGTATATAGTTAAACCTAATAAGGTTTAAGCTTTTTAAAAAGTTAATATTTATACTATAGATAGCTTAAATATAATTAATAGTACTATCCCTTTTTTTTTATATTTTTTATATTACCTTACTTTATAGTATTATAAGTTTAAGCTATTATTACTTTATTAATATAAAAAATATATTATATTTTACTAAAGTCTAATTATAATAGTTTTAAAGTAAATAATATTAATTAAAGGTACTAATAAATATATTATAATTAAAGAGTAAGGCTAATATAAATTTAAATAAGGGTAAAGTTTAATTAGGTTTATAGGTTAAGAAGTAAATAAAGTAAATATTATACTTTATTATTATAATAAAGCACTAATCCTTACCTATTTATATTATTTATACCTTAGGTCTATACTAATAGTATATATAAATTATAGTATAGCTACCTTAAGTTATAAGCTAAAAGTAGCTAAAGCTAAAATTAAGTAGTTTACTATTTAAAGTCTTTAGTTTCTATATTATTATTATATTAATATTAGGCTAAAACTTTAATATTAAGTATATTAAATAGATTTTCTTTTATATATTCTAATATATAACCTTAATTATATACCTTATATTATATATTAAGTTAGACTTAGCTTATTTAAAGCTATAGTAGCTATAGATTACTAGCTTAAAAAGGCTTTTATAGCTACTTATAAATATTATATTAATTTTAGCTTTAATTTAAAAAGGTAAGTATATAGTTAATTAATTTATTTTTAAGGTAAAGCCTTTTATAAAAATAGGTTATTTATATTCTATCTTTAGCTATAGCTAGGTATTTTAGTTTATATTTCTTATTTTAATTAAAAAAAGGGTTTAATAAAGGCTAAAGGCCTTACTAAGTATATAGTATATATATAGTTTTATTACTTATTAGTAGTATTATATATATAGGACTATACTAGGTATAGCTTTAAATAATTAATATAGTATTTATAAATAGCTTTTATTAATATTAAGTAAAACTACTTACCTTTTATATAATAACTAATAGTATAGTAGCTATACTATAAAGGTATAGTATAATATATAATAATATATTTAAATTTAAAATACCTATAATATTAATAAAGGTAAATAGCTTTATTATAGAGTTTAGCTTTAAATATCTTAGCCTTATAAATAATACTAATATAGTATAGCTTATTTATTACTTTAATACTATTAATAGTAATAATAAAGAGGGACTATATAGTAATACTATATAGCTTTTATATTATAATTTATATAAGGCCTAAATTATTAGCTATAACTAAGGCTTAAAGAATATAATCTCTCTTTTAGTTCTATATATAATATATAGGGAAGCCTTTAATAATAATACTAAATATATATTAGCTTAGTGCTACTTTTAGTTTAAAAGCTATACTAACTTATATAGTGTTTTTAGTATAAAGCTTTACTATATTTTAAAATATAATAATAGTATTATTACTTTAAAGGTAGTAAGCTACTATTATAATATTAATATTAATAGCTTAATTAATAATAATAATAGTATTTTTAAGTAAATAATTTTAAATAGCTTTAGCTATAGTAATACCTTTAATAATAGTTTTATATTAAACTTAAAGAAATATTACTATAGTTATAAAGTAAATTTATTAAATTAAAAATTAAAAGATTCTCTTAATAATAATACTAGCTTAGCTTAAAGCTAGTATATTTTTAGTATTTATAGCTTTCTTAACTTTATACTTTACTATTTCTTTAAGGTTTTAAACTATAATAAGCTTATAAAGTAATAATAAAGTTAATATTATTATTTTAATAAAGGTTTAAGGCATTAAAAGGCTATATTAGGTATATATTAAGGCTATATTATTTATATAAAGAATAATATTCTATATACTCTTTAGCATTATAGCTAGTATAAGTTTAGTTATTTTATTATATTTAACTATAAGGTAATTTAATATTTACTTATATATAGGTAGTAGTATAGAAGCAACTTAAAGTATTATTAATATAAAGCTACTTTAACCTATAAGTAAGTAATAGTAGCTTTATATAAGGCTATAGTTTTTATTATTAATATTTATTAATATTACTTTATTTACTATACCTATACTTTAGTACTAATACACTATTAGAGATAAAAGTAAATAAATATAGTAATTCTTTTTCTATACTTTTTAAGAGGTTTAGAGTTAATTCTACGTCGCTACTACAGTGCGGGCGAATTCGCAAAAAGTTTTTTCACTAAGTAATTTATATTTTAAAGCTTACTATACTATTAATATTATAAATAGCTTATAATAAATAATAAAACCCTTTATTTTTATACTATATTATATTATACCTTTTAAAGACTTTATTGAAAGTAGTTTTTATGAAACCTTTTTACATTATATAATTTATAAACTATACTACCTTCTATTGGCTAATAGCTAGCTAACATTAAATATAGCTTTTATTTTATATACTATAAAGCTTAGTATAAATGCCTTTATTTAGCTTTTTTTAACTATTACTTTTTATATTAATAAAACTTTTATTTAGTAAAATCTTTAAATTTATATTAAATAGTATTTATAGTAAAATATTTAAAATAAGTAATATAATTTTATAGTACTTAGTATATTTATATCTCTTTTATTTTTACTATTTATTCTTACTTTTAGTAAATATATTATTATTAGTAAAATTCTTTACTTTTTTATTAATATTATTACTAAATATACTAGTATTATTAGGCTTCTTAAACTTTTTATTATTAAATTCCTTAAAAATTTTATTATTAGTCTTTAGATTATTTTAAAAGTTATGAAAAGTTATTAAAATTTATAATATAATTCTAGTTTTTTATTATAAAGTAAATATTCTTAGCTAAAGTATATTATATTATAAAGGTTATAGGAATTTATTTAAAAACCTTTTACCTATAGTAATTAAATATAATTTTAAAGGTATAAATATTAAAATTTATTACTATAACTTTAGCTTCTTTTTAATACTAAGTTACTCTCATATTATTAAAAAGCTATACTATTCTTAAGTTAAGGTTCTACTTAGTTTAATAAAAAGCTATACTATATTAATAGTTTTAGATTTAATTAATATAAACCTTATATTTTATTTTGGTAACTATTACTTTAATATAAGTAATAAATATTAAAATAAGTTTAATACTTTTATAAAAAGCTTTATAGTATATATTAGCTAAATAAAAGTAATATTGAATAAAAAAAAAAATACCCCGTGGCGCAGTGGTCAAGCGTCATGGAAAACCTCGTCACTTTTCTTATAAGAATTGTGGGGGGGTTGCAGGTTCGATTCCTGCACGGGGCACAGTTTTTCCTTAGTGTGGTGGGGGCCACATAATAAGGAAAAACTAGACTCTAATTGGCTAGAAAAGTGGGGGCTTTTCTAGCTAATTAGTAGCTTAGTAAGCTAGAAAAGTGGGTCTAGTCCCCCTACTTATCCTAGCTTACTAAGCAGCGCGGATTAGCCACTCCCACGTTATATAAATAGGTAAAATTACCCCCTAGCTCTTTAGGTGCTGAGCCGGTTGCAGCTATAATTACTAGGATTAACGGGTGTAGGGTAATAAGGGTTGCAAAGCAGGAATAATAGGAAAAATAACTATAGGGTAACTAGGGTATAATTGTTTAACTGGCTTTTTATAGAAGGAAATCGGACTTAGAATTCTAGGATTCTAAGAAGCAAATAAAAAAAATCATGTATTTAGTTAGGTTTTTCATTCTATTAGGTAACTACTAATTAGTAAAATTATATAAGTGATTATATAATTAGCTAATTAGTACCCTAATAAAGGTTTTCCTGTAACTAAATAAAAGCATAAGGAGCAGAGGTTCTAGATACAGCTAAGCATAAATTGCTAAAGCTGGCTAGCGTACAATAATAAATAAATAAATTGAATAAAAATACTACTATAGTTTTGTACTTTTTTAAAGTAAATAAAAATATTATATTAAGTAATAAAGTTATAATAGGTTTTAATAAAGTAAATAAAGAAATTAATAAGCTATTAAGCTTTAAAAATATTAAAAAAAGCTATTTTATTTTAAAGATTTATTATATTTTTAATATTATTATTAAATTATAAATTATATAATAGTTTACTTATTTTGTATTTTATTCTTTACTTATATATATAAATTTTATAAGTTACTTTATAACCCTTTTATATATAAAATTCTATAATATAATTTTTTTTCTTTATTTTTTTTCTTTAGCTTAAAATAAGTTATCTTTTCTTTTATAAAAAAGGAACTTATTTTAATTTATCTTTAAAGGTAAAACCTACCTTATAAAGAAAAGGTTTACTATATTTAGCTTAAAGAATAATAACTTTAACTATATATACACTTAACTACTTATTTATAACTTAAGTATTCCCTCTTTATATCCTTTATAATATAGTACATCTATTATATAAGTACCCCCTATTTATGTGTGGCATCTAGCACGTAACATATATAAACTATAAGTAATTAGATTAGTTAATAGTAATAAGTAACTAGTTTATAGACACTAGCTACTAAATTACTATATTCTAGTAGCGCTATTACTCTAAAGTAAGCTAAAATAATTATTAAACCCTCTTAGTGTATTCTAACTTATTTATATTTTTCTATTTATTAAGCATAAGGTTTAATATAAAAATACTAATAAATAAACCCTAAGTAATTAGTTAGTAATAGTTTTATAAAAAGTAGTAATAAGGCTATATTGAAATTTTAAAGTACTTCAAGTTATTAATCTTGCCCATTTTAAGCTAGAAAATATTATAGTACAAATATATTTAATATATATCTTACTTAAAAATATAGTAAGTTAGCAACAAAACCTAGATAAAGATATTAATTAAAGGGAAAAAAAGGGGTTTTTTATATAGTAATAACTTTAATTATTATACTTATAAGTAATATACTTAGTACTAGCCCCTATAAGTTAAAGAAAAAAGATAAATATTAAGAAAAGGTAGTAATTATTTTATAATAAGTTACTTATTATTAGAAAAGCTATATACTATAAAAATAGAAGCCCTAGCTATAATATGTTATAGATATACAGTGGGTACAGGTAATTCCGAACATTTTAAATATAGGTCTTGCGAATTATACATAACTATATACGTTATTTCTTAGCACCCTCTTTATAGAATTACTTATAATTTTATAATTTTATAAAACTATTATTTAAAATATAATTTATACTTTTATTTTTATTACTTTTATATTTAATAAGTATAAAAATAAGCTTTAAAAAATAAGCTATATTTTAAAAAAAATTACTTACTTATTTATTTAATTTAAGCTATATAAAAAAATCTTAAAAAACCTTATTTAGTATTTTTAATATATTATTATTATTAATACTCTAGTCGGGCTAAGCCCTATAGCTAGTACCTCTGCTACTAAAACTATATAGAAAGAACCCTAAAGTAGGGAAAAAAACCTATATAAAACTATTATAGTATTTGCTATAGAGCTAGAGTAGCTTTATACTAGTTTTAACTATATATAAAGATATACTACTAGCTAAACTTAACTAACATTATAAAAGAGTATATATTATAAAATAAAAATTAAAGAAGGTTAGTAAAGATATAGTAAAATAATAGATTATTTTTAAGGGTAGTTTATATATTATTATAAATTACTTTAGTAACTTTAGTTAGGTATTATATTAGTTCTTTACTATTTTTCTTAAGTTATTACTTTTTTATTAAAAACCTTTTATTAGCTTTTATATCTTTATAGCACTAATTATACTAACTAATAGCTAGCTATTAATAAATTAATTACTAACTAACTATTAATTATATAAGAAAGAAAGAAATAATTATAAAAGCTACCCTTTTTTTCTTATTTTTAGCCTTTTTTTTTCTTCTTTTTTTATTAATTACTTTTATTATAAATATACCTATAATCCTTTTATTATAATAGTATTACTATATTACTACTTCTAACTAACTATAAAGCTAATTAAAATACTATTTATAAATAAAATTAATATTTTAGAGGTAAGTATTAACCTTAACCTAATATACTATTACTACTAATTTATAGTATAGCTAAGCTAGCTAAAGAATTAGCTTTATAAGGCTTACTTAATATAAGCTAGAAATATTAATAAATAGTATTATTATACTAAAGGTTAATACTTCCTTTATATTTATACTACTATTATTTTCAATTTATATAAATATTAATAGTATATACTTTAAGTATATAAAAGTAAAAAAAACTTATTTAAAAGTAAGTATTTTATATATTACTTATATTAGTAATAAGTTAGTAGCTAATTAATACTATAATTAAACTAAAATATTACTTTATACTAAGAAACTATTAAATAAGTAATAAATATATAAAATCTCTATATTTTTAAAACGCTTATTAATATAAATATATAGTAGTTTTATTATAGTAATATTATAATATTAGTATTATATTAACTTAAAAATAGACTAAATAGTCTAATATTATTTAAAAAAAGGTATAATAACTTATAAAAAAAATAAGGGTAGCTGTTATAATAGTAATATAATTACTTAGTAATACTATAGTAGTTTTAGCCTTAACTTTAATTAGGGGTAAGATATTATTATAGGCTTATTATATTATTAATATACTAAAGAAGTATAATAATATTTTATAGAAAATTTATAAACTTACCTTAATTATAATATAAAGCTATATTAAAAAGAAAAAGAAAAATAAAGTAATAAAAAATAAAGGAAAAATAAGAAAAAGGCTAATACAAAGTAAGGCTAAAGCTAGTATAAGTGCATTATACTTATAATATTTTATTTTAGCTATTATTTATTATTTTTTATTTAATATAATTTATATATTAGATTATTTTATACTAATTATAATATCTTTACAGCCTTTTATTATTTTTACCTTTATACTATATTAAGTACTCTATTGTACTAAGTCTTTAATATTCTTAGTTTATTATTTTTATAAATTATATATAAGCTAGAATTAGGGGATATACTTAGTTAATATAAGCTATTTTATAAGTATAGTAGCTAGTTTATTTTTTTTAAAGGCCTTTCTAACCTTATATTAATTATATATTAATAGTAAACTTATATTTATAAGGTAAAAGTAGCTAAAGTTTTTATAAAAAAGTAAAATATAACAGTAGTTTATATTATTAGCTTAATAGCTATATATTAGTAAATTTACCTTAAAATTATAATAGTTATAAAAAATAATATTAAGCTTAATTTATTTGATATATATTTAAATAAGTACTATTAATTTATATTTAGTAAAGCTAAAGTAAATATAAATTATTTTAGTAATAAAGGTAAAGTTAGGGTTAAGCTTTATTACTATATATTTAACATAAGTTTAGTATACTTATATAATAGCTTTTTTTTTATATTATTAGTTTTTTTACTTTAAGGTAAATACCTTAGCTAAAGATAGTTTTAGAGAATAATTAAAACGTTAGTTTAAAAATAATATATAATTTAGATAGTTATTAGAATTTAAAGGGTATTTATACCTATAGTATACTTATTTATAATAAAGTTAGGCTATTATTATAGTATAGGTATTATAAATATAATTAGCTATTTTATTAGCTATAATTTAATAATAAAAGTAAAGTAAATAATAGTTAAAGTAAAGGTTAATTAAAGCTATAGCTAACTTTATTTTAATAAAGGCTAATAGTATAGCTTTAAAAATACTTATAATTATTTTTAAATACTTAGTTTATTTAAAAATAAATATTTTAGCTATTCCCTTTATTTTATTACTAATTATTATAGAGATATAATATCATTCTATATTATAAATAATAATACTTTAAATTACTTATATATATAATAAGTATATACTTTATAGTAAATAGCTTTATATTAATACTATTAATAATATAAGTATAAGCTATTATTATATTAATTTTAACTTAACTTAACTTTAATATACTTTTTAATATAGTTTTTAATAAACCTAAACTCTTAAAAAGTAGGTAAATTAAACTAGCTATATTATATTAATATTAAATTAAATTAAAGTTATAACTATAATATAATATTTTATAAAATATATAAGGTTACTTTTTCTTAGGTTATATTTAAGGCTTAATTTTTAAAACTAATTTTAGTAAATTATTTATATTGCTTTAAGGTAGTTTTATATTTTTTTTACTATATAATTATATATTAAAATATTTATATTATTAAATAAGCCTATAATTAATATAAACTATACTACCTAAAGCTTAGTATATAATAATATAATATAAAGTAAAAAAAAAATAAGAAAAATAAGGAATCTTTATAGTATTTTTATAATAATAAGTAAAGAGCTAATAGTTTTATTATTAAAAATAAGATAAGTAATATACTTAGTAATAGAAAAGTAAGTTTATATTATAATTTAAATAAAAATACTAGTAATTATAAGGGTATAAATAAGCTATTTATAATAAATAATATGAAATACTATTAATATATTTAGCTAAAGTAATAATATAATACTACTATAATACTATACTATATATATAGATTCTACTAATATATTTAATATAACTTTTATAAACTAATTTACTTTATTACTTATTTATAAGTTAGGTAGCACTTTACTTAATTTAGCTATAAAGGTAAGCTAGCTTATTATTATTACTTTTATAATTTTATTTATAATACTAAAAAGTAAAATTAAATACTAAGCCCTTACTATTTATTACTTTATTAAGGTTTTCCTTAGTTTATAAAGAATAATAACTTTTACTTACTAAAATAAAGCTAGGTAATAATTAATATAATAGTATATATTTAGTAAATAAGTAAGGGTTTTTATTAATAATTTACTATAAACTTTAAAAAAGCCTATTAAAAGTTTATTAAGTTTAAATACTTTTTAGCTAAATAAGCTTTTTATAATACTATAGATTTTATTAGCTTTAAATTAGTTTTTTATTAAAAATATAGTAATATTAAGATATTTATTTAAATTACTTAGTATATTATTAAGCTAAGCTTAAAAAAAAATACTTAACTAAAATAATAGCTTTTTTTTAATATATTTTAGTAATTATAATATTTATACCTTTATTTTATAAAAAAAAGGGATTTACTACTAATTTAATAATAAGCTACTATAAAGCTATACCTAGTATTTAAGCTTCTATAGGTTTTTATATTAAGTAGTTATAATTTTAACTACTATATACTAAGCACTATACTACTTATTATAAATAACTTAATTTTATATTTATACTATATTAGTTATATGTTATTAGTTTATTTTAGTATAAAATACCCTTTATTATTATAGTACTCTCTTAGTATTTTAAATTACTTTTTTAATATATTAGTTTTACTATAGGTTTACCTTAAAACTACCTTAAAGTGCCTTTAAAACTATTAAGTTTATAATAAACTAAAGTTTAGTTATTAATTATTTTATATAATAATTAATCTTCTTTAGTAAATAAAGCTAAGGCTTTATAATATTAAATTAAAACTATATTATAGCCTTTATAGTAATAACGTTATTATTTATATATATTTATTTATATTAAAGTAAATAGTTACTATATAGCCTAAGGCTAAAGCCTATATAGATTAGCTATAGTATGTAATTAAATTTAATAAGGTTTAATTCTTTTAAAAAGTTAATATTTATACTTTAACTAGTTTATATATAGTTAATAATATTACTTTTTTTTTATATTTTTTATATTACTTTACTTTAAGGTATTATAAGTTTAAGCTATTATTACTTTATTAATATAAAAAAAGCATTATACTTTATTAAGGTTTAGTTATAATAATTTTAAAGTAAGTAATATTAGTTAAAGTTACTTATAAATATATTACAATTAAAAAATAAAGCAAATATAAATTTAAATAAAAATAAAGTTTAATTAAATTTATAAGCTAAGGAGTAAATAAAGTAAATATTATACTTTATAATTATAATAAAGTATTAATCCTTACTTATTTATATTACCTATACTTGAAAACTATACTAATAATAAATATAAATTATAGTTTAGCTACCTTAAGTTATAAATTAAAAGTAATTAAGGCTAAAATTTAATAGTTTACTATTTATTATTTTTAGTTTTTATATTATTATTATATTAGTCTTAGGCTAGAATTTTAGTATTAAGTATATTAAATAGCTTTTCTTTTCTATATTTTAATATATAACCTTAATTATATACCTTATATTATATATTAAGTTAGGCTTAGCTTATTTAAAGCTATAGTAATTATAAATCATTAGCTTAAAAAAGCTTTTATAGCTATATATAAATATTATATTAATTCTAGCTTTATTTTAAAAGGTAGGTATATAGTTTACTAACTTATTTTTAAAGTAAAGCCTTTTATAAAAGTAAATTCCTTATATTTTTTTTTTAGCTATAACTAAATACTTTAATTTAGCCTTTTTATTTTAATTAAAAGGGAGGTTTAATAAAGGCTAAGGGCTATAGTAAATATATTATATATATATAGTTTTATTACTTATTAGTAGTATTATTTATATAGAACTATATTAAGTATAGTTCTAAATAATTAATTTAGTATTTATAAATAGCTTTTATTAGTATTAAGTAAAATTACTTATCTTTTATATAATAACTAATAGTATAGTAGCTATACTATAAAGGTATAGTATAATATATAATAATATATTTAAATTTAAAGTATTTATAGTATTAATAAAGGCAAATAGTATTATTATAAGGTTAAGCTTTAAATATCTTAGCCTTATAAATAATACTAATATAATATAGCTTATTTATTATATTAATACTATTTATTATATTGATACTATTTATTATATTAATACTATTTATTATATTAATACTATTTATTATATTAATACTATTTATTATATTAATACTATTTATTATATTAATACTATT
>SRPU01000065.1:0-38869 GCA_018360185.1 Claviceps lovelessii
TTTTTCTTTTATAGAAGTAGGAAATCTTCTATATCTTTCTTTTATAGAAGTAAAGTCTTCTAAAAACAAATTTTTATAGGGCAATGTATCCTTATTTTTGCTAATTCTAAATTTTTATAGAAGTAGGAATTCTTCTATACTATATTCTTTTTTATTTTATAGAAGGGAAAACTTTTTTTTAGTAAATTTATTCTTTTTATAGAAGGAATAATAACTTCTACACTCTCTATAGATATAATGGTATTTTTATTTTATTATAGAAAAATTTAGTAAATTTTCTAGATACTAAAAGTTCTCTTCTAGGCTTATAACCTATTAAAAATAACTAAGGTAGGTGCTATAGAGCATAGCTTACTAAGGTAGTGGGCTTAGTAAGCATATACCTATAGGTCCACTGCTCTGTAGAGTAGAGCACTATAGCAAGCTATAGTTAGCTAAATCTTATATAAAATAGAAGCTTTTATATTACTTTTAGCACTATTTAATTTGCTAAAGAATTTATAATAATAATATTTAGTAAAAATTATATCTAATCTCTAACTTTATAGGTGTATATAGCTAGCAAGAGTAATTCTAATAGTCTATATAGTTAGTGGCTATAAAGGGGTTTTTTACTTCCTTCCCTTATATACCCTCTAACCTTATTAGTAAATCCTAGTTACTAGCTAGGCTTTATAAGCTACTTTTTATTTTCTATAAATTTTATTTATATAGGAAAATAAAAAAATAGACTTATAGCTATATAAATTAGCTACTAATATGCTTGCTATTTAGTTAACTTAGTAAAAATTAATATATATAACCTAAAAATTAATTTTTTAAATAATTATATAAAAAGAAAGCCTTAAATTTAGTAATAAAGAATTTAGTTTTAAAATTCTTTATAAATTCCTTTTTATTATAAAAAATAGCAAAAACTAACGTTATAGGG
Organism: Claviceps lovelessii; assembly: GCA_018360185.1. Classification (NCBI taxonomy): domain Eukaryota; kingdom Fungi; phylum Ascomycota; class Sordariomycetes; order Hypocreales; family Clavicipitaceae; genus Claviceps; species Claviceps lovelessii. The sequence goes on from SRPU01000065.1 coordinate 932, forward strand.
TAACTACCTTTACTAACTAAGCTGCCTTTAGTAGCTTAGTTAGCTTATTTAATCTATTTCTTTATAGCTTTACTAATTACCCTATAAATTTAATCTAAAGTTAGCCCTATGCCTAATAGCTATTAGCCTAACTATATAGCTGTTAGAATAGGCGTAGAAGGGTAGAAAAGGTTAAAAAGTAAAGATTTATAGGGACCTTATAGCTATAAGCTCTATGCACGTAACCTTCGGTCGGATTTCTGTGGTTATGCCGCGCGCGCGCGCGTAAGCTTGCTGGCTTGCACTGGCTTTGCTGGCTAGCAAAGCCCCCCTATAAGATGCTTCTATAAGCGCTATAATTATAGCACTAATAGTGAGGAATCCCCTGTAAATAACCCTGTTATTTTCAACAAAATATATACTAATTTCTACTATATTAATTCTACTTAATTACCCCTAATTTCTAAGTAACTAGCTTAATATTTTAAAACTTCTTTAAGTAATTACCTAAAAAGCTAATATAATTAGAATATTATATATATAGACTTATAGTTAGGAAGAATCCTTATTTTAAAACTAAGGACTAACTAAGGAATATATAGAAACTAAGACTATATTAAAAAAATAGGCTATTTAATAATAAATTTAATAGCTTAAAGAAATTTAGTAATTATAAGTATAGGAGTAGAAATTAAAGAATACTCTTTTAAATTAGTAAGAAACTAAGCGTTATTCTTATTATATTTATTATTTATTTAATAATTTCTACACTAATAGTAATAAAAAAGTAAAAGTTAGTAATATTACTAAATTAAAACTAAATACTACCTTATAAAAAAGAGAAAATTAAATAAATAATTTATATTAAGTAATTAATAATGTATTTAAGCATTATTAAAAGGATTACTAGAAAATTATCCTTATTTATAATTATATTAAACTTAATTATTACTTTTATTAAAATTAATTTATTAAAGAAAACTTAAATTAAAAAAAAATTTAGAAAAATAATTAGGATAAATTTCTAAAATAGACGTTATTTTTAATTAAAGATTCTAGAAATTATAAGATTAAATTAGCTTAATAGCTAAAATTTATAAAGTAAAGAGAGAGATAGTCTTTAAAGGATTTCTATATTTATTTAAACTCTTTTAAGAAGCATTTCCCTTAAGAAAAGAAATAATAAAAAGCCTTATAATTCTTTCTAAAATTAAGAGAACCTCTTTATTATTATATAAGAATGCTAGCCCTAAAAATCCCTAAGATTTAAAAAGAAATTATAGAATTAGCTATTTAATACTAGAAAGCCCTTAAATTTAAAAATTAAAGGAAGAGAATTACTAAATCTACTCCTTTAAAAAGTACTAATATTAAATAACTTTAAATAGATTACTTTAAAAAGAAATAAAACCTAAAGAAAGCTATTATATCCTAAAATAATTCCTTTAAAGATAGGTTAAAATCTTACTCTAATAGTACCTTAAAGGTAATTTATTATAAATATAGTAAATTAAAATATATTAAACTATAATACCTTAAGAAAATGCTTATTGCTTAAGTTAGGAATACTAAAGTAAAAAAGAAAAAATTTAAGAAAAAAATAAAAAAAAGAAAAGTTAAAAGATTAAGTATAATATCTAATGCTTAACTAAAGAATCTCTAAGGGGATTATTATACTTTAAAATTAATACTACTTTATTAAGTAGGAAATTAAAAGTAATTTATATAAATTTAAATACCTATATAGAGGCTAATATAATAAGTTTTCTATTAGTATATAAATAGGGATTAAAAAGAAAAAAGGGAATATTTATTTTAGTTAAAACTATTAATAATTAAAAATTTTTTAATTTAAATATATAGGCTTTGCTATTATACTTAGTTAATTTATATAGTATAAAATAGACTATTATTTAGTATTATATTAGAATTAACTTAAAAGAGTATGTAATTTTATTAGGAATACTTATATTGAAAGACCTTAATATCTTTATATAACCTACTATATAAATATAGTAGTTTAATTTAAAACCTAATAATTTTATATTACTAAATACTAAAAAATTCTATAAGGAAGCAACTTAATTATTGTATATATATATATATTATTTATAAATTAAGAACTATTACTATTTAAATCTAAAGATATTTAAATTAACTATATATTTACTATTCTAAAAGAGCTTTAAGGATATAAATAAGTCTTTAAAATAAAATTAGCTAAGAATCTACTTATTTACTAGGATACTAATTATATAATTAATCTTAAACTAAAGACTAAATCCCTATATAAAGTAATTTATTTATTATCCCTAGTAGAACTCTAAGCATTATAAATCTATTTAAATAAGAACCTAAAACTTAGTTATATTTAAGCCTTAAAGAGTCCTATAGGTATACTAATTCTATTTATACCTAAGAAAGATAGTTCCTTATAATTATATATTAATTATTAGGGATTAAATAATATTACTATTAAGAATTATTACCTATTGTTACGTGCTGGATGTCACAGGTAAATAGGGGGTACTCACACAATAGGTGTGGTACGTTATAAAGGTTATAAAGAGAGAACACTTAAGTTATAGATAGGTAGTTAAGTGTATATATAGTTAAAGTTATTCTTCTTTAAGCTAGATATAGCGGAACCCTTCTTTATAAGGTAGGTTCTACCTTTAGGGGCAGACTATAATAAGTCCTCTCTTTATAGAAGAAAAGGCAGTGTATTTTAAGCTAAAGAAACTAATAAAGGAAAAGAAGAAATTATTATAGGATTTTATATATAGAAGGGTTATAAACTAACCTATAGAAGTTATATATATAAGTAAAAGAGAAAATAAAAATAAGCAGACTATTATATAATTTATAATTTAAATAATATTTATAGCGGAATCCCTAAAATAATTACTATAATTCTATAGTATTTAGTATATTTATGCCTTTTCTATTTTTACTAGTTATTCTTATTATTAGTAAATATATTATTATTAGTAAAATTCTCTACTCTATTATTAGAGTTATTAATAAATATACTAGTGTTATTAAGCCCTCTAAACTCCTTATTATTAGATTTACTAAACTCTTTACTATTAGCCCCTATATTATCTTAAGGGTTATTAAGGTTTATAATATAATTCTAGTATTTTATTATAAAGTAGATATCCTTAGCTAGGGTATATTATACTATAGAGATTATAAGAATTCTTTTAAAAACTTTCTATTTATAATAGTTAAATATAGTATTAAAGGTATAGATATTAAGGTTTATTATTATAGCTTTAGCCTTTTCTTAATACTAGGGTACTCTTAAGTTATTATAGAGCTATACTATTTCTATATTAAGGTTTTATTTCTTTTAGTAAAAAGCTATATTATACTAATTCTTTTAGGTTTTATTAGTATAAACCTTATATTTTATTTTATTAGTTATTACTATAATATAAGTAGTAAGTATTAAGAGAAGTTTAGTACTTTTATAGGTAGCCCTATAGTATAAGTTAGTAAGGTAAAAGTAATATTTAATAAAAACACTACTATAGTCTTTTACTTCTTTAAAGTAAGTAAGGGTATTATATTAAGTAATAGGGTTATAGTAGGTTTTAGTAAGGTAAATAAAGAAATTAATAAGCTACTAAGCCCTAAGAATACTAAAAAGGGCTATTTTCTTCTAAAGGTTTATTATATTTTTAATGCTATTACTAATATAAACCTAAAGGTTCTACTAAATAAATATTTTATTAATATAAAAGGTAATAGTTAGAGGGAGCTAAATAAAAGCTTTTATACTAAGCTTTATAGTATATTAAATAAAAGCTATATTTAATTTTAGCTAGCTATAGGCTAAAAGAAGGTAGTGTAGTTTATAGATTTTATAAAGTAGAAAGGTTTTATACAAACTACCTTTAATAAGGTTTTAAAAGGTTATAATATAGTATAGTTTAAAAATAGTAGCTTTTATTATATATAGTTAGTAAACTATAGTATTAGTATTATACTAGGCCTTAAAATATAAGTTACTAAATTTAGTAAGGAGTTTAAGTATATACTTATAGTTTTTAGTAATTTCTTTATTTATATATAAAGTCTTCTAAGGGGGAGTAAGTATAGTATAGCTTATTATACTAGGTTTAGTTCTTAATATCTAAAGAAACTTATATAGCTATATAAAAAATAATAGTTTTATATAAAAGAAAGCAGCTACTATAAAAAAGGTAATAAGATAACTAATAATATATAAGGGAGGCTAATAATAGTAATAAAGAAAGAGGTAGAAGTAATTTATAATAAAAGGGTAGTAATATTATTAATAGTAAGAGTAGTGTAAAAGGGTTATAATAAGGTAAGTATTTTATATTTAGTATATACTAGGGTAGCTAGGCTATAGCCTTAGCTAAATAAATATAGTAGCCTTAAAATATTAAGGTTTTCTATAACTTAAGGTATATATTAGTAATAGGGAGGTTTTCTATACCTATTAAAATATAGTTTTTATATAGCTTAGGTTAAGAATATATATATGCTTTATTTGTATTTAATATAAGCTAAGTATAGGTAGAATTCTATAGGGATTATATATTTATAGCAATAGTTATTATAAAAATTAATATAGCCTATTAAACTATAGCATACTTTACTAATTCTACCCCTTTATAGCAAATACCTTATATAAAATACTTAAAATTAACTATATTTTAAGTAATAGCACTTAAAATTTTATAAAGAAAAACACTACTAACTAATAAAAGTAGGAGGTAGTAAATAGCTAGTATAAGCTACTAAAAAGATTACTAGAATCCTCTTTTTTTAGTATAGCCTTTAGCTTAGTAAAGAATAGTTACCCCTTAATAATAGGTAGCTAGCGCTTATAGTATATAGAATATATATAGTACTAAGGAGTTAGGGAATTCTCTCTACTATACTTAAAGAAAGATACTAAAGTTATTATTTTAAGGGTATTTGCCTTTAATATTATTAGAGTATATATAATAGAAGCTACTAAAGTTTTAATAGTTTTTACTTTAGTTTAAAGTATTTTAATAGAGTTTTTAATAGTAGAAATTAAGGTAGCTATAGTGGCTTTACTTTTCTTTAGTATAGTAAGGTAGGATTTTATATCTTTAATGCCTTTTACTATAAGTATATTTTTAATAGCTTTTTTAATTTTAATATTAACTATCCCTAAAGCTTTATTTTTTATAATATTATAAATCTTTATAAGGCCCTTAAGCTTAATATAATATATATTAAGTTATTCTTTATAGTTTATTATAGTAAACTTAAGGGCTTTTATAGCTACTTTTAAGGTAGTAATATAAATAAGAATATCCTTCTAAATACTAGAGGGCTATATAGATATAGTAATAGTAGTTTTAGCATTAAGCTTATAGATTTTTATAAGGTAAGATTTACTAATTATTACTAAAAGGCTACTAAAGGTTTTATTTAGGTATTTAAAAGCATTGCTTATATATTTAGTAATAATAATAGCTTTAAAAAGAAGCTAGAAGGTTTAGAAGTGGTTTTTATAATTATTCTTATTCTTTTAAATAGCTATAGTGGTTTAGAGGGTATTATAAGCTATATAGATAATAAAAATCTCTAACTTACCCTTAGTATAGGCTTTATTACCTTTTATAGTAGCTACTATAGCTTTATAGTTCTAGGTATTAATTCCCTTAAAGATATTAATATAGTAAGCTATAACCTTTAGGTATAGCTTATAAAGGGGGTTATTTTCCTCTATACTAAACCTATTATAGCTAATTCTAGCGCTAACTATAGCGAATTCTATACTATAAATATAAATAGTATCTATAAAATTTTAATTCTTTTTCTTAGGCACCTAGTTATTATAATAGCGCTACTTAGTATAATCCTTATTAAGGTTAACTTTAAATAGAAAGGCAAATTTATTTATTTTATTATAAGGTATATATATCCTTTTATTAGTTCTTATAAATTAATAGAGGAATTAGTATATTTAGCTATTAAAGATATATCTAGCTACCTTATTGCTAGTAGTTAATAAAGCTAGGCCTACTAGGGCCCCTTTCTTAATATTACTAGTATTACTATTATCTCTATTAAAATCTATATTCTTTAAGTTAAAAAGCCTCTCCTTATTATTATTAAGAGTAGTAATAGTTAGGGTAGTATAAGCTATACCTATATTCTTACTATTACCTATAGGGAATATATTATCTTAAGTAGTAAAAGCTTTCTTTAGCTAGTTAATTAAAATATTAATATTCTAAAGATAAGAGTTAAAATTAAGTTTTAGTAGGTTAGCTAGGTTAATACTATAGCTAGCTATACTATTTTTAAGTTTTATTACTAATTACTTAAGGAGACTAGTTAAAAGCTATAAGTAAGGGCTTAGCTTAACTAGGGCTTTAATATATAAAATAGAGGTAAAATCTAGGGTATTGCTATATACTTTTTACTATAATATTACCTACTTATACTACTACTAGCTACTAGTATAGTAATTATTAAAGATAGTGCTAATAGCTTTAAGTGTATAGGTTTAGTAAATAGCTAAGAAATAAAAACTTTATAAAAAAGGGGGTAAAGGGTATATAAATAGTAGTAAGGAAATTTATAATAATAATATAGATAACTATAGTATTAAAATATATAGCTATAAAAGAAATATAGAAAGTAGAAAGGAAAGAAAAGTAAAAAAGAAGGGAAAGTAAAAAGGTTAAAGAAAGTATAAAAAGTAAAGGTTTTTTATATGCCCTAATAAAGCTATAAAAGTAAGCTTAAGGTAAGCTCTTATAGTATATAGAGAGTTAGAAAATAATTAATATTTTCTACTAATAAGAATTTCCCTATATATATTTATAAAATTAAATATAAAACTAGCTTAATAAAAATATTTATTAATTAAAAGGCACTATAAGACCTTTTTTATAGTATTCCTTATTCTAATTAATAATATTCTTAGTAAGGTACTTATTAACTATCTTAGTAGTATTAATATATATCTCTTTTTTAAAAATCTACTAATTATCTTTAGTAGAGTATTCTTTTTAGTAAATTGGGAAATTAATATAAGGCTTCTTGCCTTTTTTTTAAAAGAATTATATATAATAATTCTAAATCCTTTTAATTTCCTAATAGTCTACCTTACTTAAACTAGTTAAATCTATTAAGGGCAGTATTAGTTTAGCTCTTTTAAAAGAATCCTTACTTTATTATAGTTTCTAAATATAAGCTATAAAAACTATAGAATAAATTTATAAAGTAAGTAGGAAATTAAGGTAAAAAGAGAGAGAAGAAATCTACTTTAAAACCTTATATAGCCTAGCATACTAGGGAGACTACTTTTTTTTAGGCTTACTTAGAAGCTTATAGCTTAAGTAAAGTCTAAGGTATACTATATTTTTAATGCTAATATTTACTAAATTATGCTTAGAATTATATTAGATTTTTATAAGTGCTACTGCTATTATAATAGTATACTTAGCTTTCCTTTAGTATAACTTTTAAAGCATTAAAAGGTTAGTATTCTTTAGGTTAATAATAGATTTATTTAGATTTTAAAAAAGGTTCACTATTATAAGTAATTTATAACTAAGTATAAGCTTATTAAGTAAATAGTTAATAAAAGCTATAGCTATATTATTAAGATAGTGCTAGAGCGCTAGGAGTATTAAAGGCTAAGGGGTATTTAGGTTTATTATAGTATAATATTATATAGTAATAATTACTATTTAGTTTTTATACTCTACTACTCTATTAGTTTATAGGTAATACACTATAGCTATAAGGAACTTTACTTCTAGCTTATAAAATAAAGTAATTTAAAGCTTAAAAATAAATTTTAGGTCTTTATTACTAATAAATTTTTATAAAAGACCCTAGTTAATAAAGTAAAGCCCTTTAAGGAAAAGTTTAGCCTAAATTTCTATTAAATACTCTTTATAACTAGAAATAAGGATAGTTTTTTTACTAAAAAGGCAGTTAATAAGGTAAAGTAAGTTATAGGTAGTAAATCCCTCCACTATCTATATTATATTTAAAGAGCTAATCTTTAGTATATTTATAATAAAGTCTAAAGAGATATTATAGAAAGGTATAGGCTTAGTTTAAAGAGGTTTTATTTTTTTTAAAGCTTATAATTAAAGGACTATATTTTCCCTATAAATACTATAGTATGCTATATAGGTATATATTTAGCTACTTATTTATAGGAAGTATATAATAGAAAGCTTTTTTACTATTCTCCCTATACTAAAATAATAAGTATTATTATAAGTTAGTTAAAGCAGAGTCTTTATATAGTTTTAAGGGATATAGAGTTAGTATAATCCCTTTAAATTATAGTAATAAAGAAGTTTATTATCTTAAAGGTCCTAGCTATATAAGGGAATTTATAGTTAATTTTAATTAGCTTAGCACTACTTCTCTTTATATATAGTAATACCCTTAATAATTTAGCTATACTTTATATTATATTAATACTTTATTATAATAGAATCCTTTAGATTATTATTTATAATAGTAGTAGCTATAGATTTTTCTTTAAAGTATATATAAGTATTAAGTTTATTAAACTTACTATAGTTTACTACTTCTCTATAGCTAATCTCTATAGGTAATTAAGAGAGAGCATTAAGTACTATATTTAAAGTGCTAGGGATATAAAGAATATAAATTTTAAACTATAAGAGGTAATTTATAACCTTAGCTAGCTTAAGGTTAGCTTTATTAAGGTTTATTATTATAAGTAAGGTATATTAAATAATACTCTTTACTAATAAGTAATTAGTAATAATGTTTATAGCTAATAAGTTAGATTAGGCTATTTTTCTTAGCTTCCTTATACTCTATATAACAGTAGTAACCTCTACCTTTATTAAGCTATATCTCTTCTTAATAGCTAAGGTTAGCTAGAAGAGAAATAGAATAGGGTAGAGTTTAGCGCTACTAATATTCTTACTAGAGATACTAATGCTATTCTAGTTAATTATTAGCTAAAAGGTATATAAGCTAAAACCCTTCTTATATATATTAACTTTAAAGAAAAGGGGTCTTTTAAAGTTATAGTACTAGAGTAGAATTTTAGTGTATAAAAGTCTTTAAATTACTTTAAAAAATATAATTTCCTACTTTAAGGGTATAAAACTTACCTATTAAGCTATATGCTTTTATACTTACTTAAATAACCTAACTAAAAGCTTGTTTCTCTTATAAAGGTTATATAAAATTCTAGTTTTTTTATTTTATAAGGGTTTAATATATAAATTAAACTAAGGAACCCTTATATAAAGAAAGCTAGCTATACTAATAAAGGTTTTAAGACTTAAAAGTATAATAGGTATTTAAAGGTTCTTAAAAGCTTTAATATAGTTACTAGTATTAGTAATACCCTTTATATTTATAATAAAACCTAAGAGCTAAATTAAAAAATAGCTAATAAATAACTTCTTAGTAGTAATATATAAATACTATTTCTTAAGAATTTAGAAAATAATCTTAAGGTAAGCTAGATATTCTTTAAGGGTATTAAAGAAAATTATAATATTATTAATATATACTTTTATAAAAGCTTAATGCTTATAAAATTACTTATTTATAAAGCACTAAGCATATACTAAAGAATTCTTATATCCCTATATTATAATATAGAATACTTTAATTCCCCTCTTAAAGAGTATTACTATTTTATTATAGTATTTATACTATATTAAAAGTTAGTTAAAGAAACTAAAAGTATTTAAAAGGGATATTTAATACTTTCCTTATATATTCTTTATAATATTACCTTAGTTAGGTAAAGGGTATATATATAGAATAGTAATACTATTTATAAGCCTTATATTAATTACTACTTTCCTTTTATATTCTTTTTTAGTATTATACTAAATAAGGAAAATAAGGTATAAATATAATGCTTTCTTACTTACTTTAAGGTAGAATACCTTACCTACTTTATACTTTTTATTAAAGATTTTATAGAATTTCTTAAAATCTTTCCTACTTAAGTAGTATACTTATAAGGGTTTTAACTAATTTTACTAACTATTAATAAAATTAATATATATTTACTCTTCCTTAGGTATTAATACTACCCCTTAGTTATAGTAAATATTATATTTATTAATAAGCTTAATAAGTTTTTCTATAGTAGTAGGGTTAAGATTTATAATCTTAATATTAAACTTATTTATAATAAATAGTATATTATTTAGGTATATAATACTATATAAAAGAATACTACTATTAATTACCTTTAGGTTAAGGTTATTAGCATTTCCTTTAATATTTTCTTTAGCCTTAAAAGGAAGGATATCCTTTAAAACTACTAGTTTTTTATAGCCTTTAGGAATATTAATATCTTAACTATAAAAAGTAGAAAAATTCTTAATATTATTTATAGTAAAGTAGGAGTTTATAAAGTTTAATTTATAGAGGTTTTCTAGTTTTTAATTAGGCTTAAAGTAAATTAAAAGATCTATAAAGTTATAAATTAGTAAGCATTTAGCCTGCTTATAATTTATAATATTATTAAAAATTTAGTAGTTCTTTAAGATAAAGTAATAAATACCTATTACTTTATATACTATATAGTTCTTCTAAAAGATTAGTATAAATTCTAAGCTATATAGCAGTATAGTAATATAGTGTATTATAATAACCCTCCTAGTTAGAACTATATTAGTAGGGCAGAAAATATAGCTAAGTATAGTTATATTATATATAAATTAGAATATAACCCTAGGGTTAATAAAGTTAATTTTAATGCTATAATTATATATAAAATCTATATTAATTAATAATTTTAATGTAAGTTTTTTTATTATATTAGTAATTATAGTAAAATAGCTAAATATTAACTTTTCTCTAGCTTTCCCTTTAATATAAAAGTTAAAGGTAGTGGTTTCTATAATATAAAAGGAGGAATTTATACTATTTATAGGTTTAGGCTTCTAGGTTCCCTATTAAATATTATACTTATTTTATTAAAGCTACTCCGTATTAATTAATATTAATAAAGTTTCTATATTAAGGTAGATTTTATAGTTCTACCCTTAGTTATTAAAGCAAAGGTTAACCTTAAAATAGGTAATTACCTTTCTTTTTCTAGTAATTTCTAACTAATATAGCCTTACTATAGCTTTAATAACCTAGCTATTAGTTAATTCTTGAAATACTATAATTTTCTTATAGTATAAGTTAAGGGGGAGTGTTAGCTTTTTAGTATAGAAAGTGTTTATAAAGTTAGATTTATTCTTATTAAAGTTGCTTTTAATAATACCTTCTTTAACTATATAGTATTTTAATAATATAAGGTAAAACTCCTTTACTTTTACATTAGAGTTATTTACTATACTTATATAGTTTATACTATTACTATCCCTAGGTGCTTATTTCTTATAAAAATAAGGTTTATAGCCTTTATAGTTATACTAGGGGTGCCTAAAGAACTTATAATAATAAGGCTTAGCTTTCTTTTATTACTTAGGGGTAGCTACCTTTTTAGTATTAAAAGTAGCTACTAGTATATTCCCTTTAAATTCCTTAGGGAATTACTATAAAGCCTTTTTATAACCTTTATAAAAATAATTATAATTAGGTTAAAAAGGGTATAGGTAGCTTTAAGGCTAGTAATTCTTATAATTATATCTATTACTAGAATTATAATATTACTTATAGCTTTATAAGTATTAATAGTAACTATTCTATTAATACTAAGGTAGGCTATAACTACTACTATAGTAGTTATTATAATAAGGCAGTCTATTTTAGTAGGCTTTTACTATAAAATAAGGGGTATTATTATTTATTAAGTTTAAGTTTTTTATAAAGAGGTAAGTAAAAGCCTAGACTTTATCTTTCTTAACTCTATAATAGGTTTTATTACCTAAAATAAAGTCCCTTAAGTCTTACCTCTTATCTTTTACTAAATTAATATATATATTCTAGTAGTTAGATTTTACTAAGTAAGAATAGATTTAGTAGAGTTTTATATAAAGCTTATAGTAAAGGTAGGTAAAAAGCTAAAGGTTAGTAGATTTTCTATTAGCTTTACTATAAAAGAAAATCTTTATTATAAATTCTTATAAAGATATTTTAAATAATATATTATCTTTAGTAAATTTAGCTTAGTTAAGCTAAGCTATAGTATTCTAAATTTTAATACTAAATTCCTTCTTAATAGTAGTAAAGACTAACTTTAAATTATAAAATATTATAGCCCTTTCCTTATTATTAAGGTGCTAGTAATACTATATATAAGTAGCACTATAGAAGAAATACTATACTTAGTGCTTAATTTACTCTTAATAGCTAATATTAATATAATTATAGTAGTCTTTAACTACTTAGATTTAAAGGTTTATATTAGTAAATATAGTAAATTTACCTTTATATTTAATAGCTTTATTATTAATTTTATTTAGATTTATTTTAGGGTTAAGGTATTTAATATCTCTAAGCTTTTAAAAGGGTTTTACTAAATAATTAAAGGTTACTAAAGTATAAGTAGTGTAATTTTTATAAGAATACTTCTTTTTAAGGCGCTATTCTATTAGTGTAAATAATAGCTTTTAAGTATATATAGTATTTTTAAGAGGTAGCTTCTTATAGGGAGGGAGATTATATAAAGTTTTATAATACTTACTATTAGCTAGCTACCCTTTAAATTAAGTGGTTTTAATATATTAGCTATTAAAAGCTACTAAATAAAATAGTTATGCTTATTATATGCTTATAGTTCTAAAGAATACTATAAGGTATTATATATTTAAGGTTAAAACCTACTTAAAGGGAAATAAAGGGTATTAGGCTAGTTTTATAACTTACTAGTAGGATTCTACTAGCTTAGAGAAGTTTAGAGCTATTATTATATAGGTAACTATATTATTAATTTCTTTAGTATTGTTATAGTAAATTTTATTAAAAATAGCCTTTTATTATTTATATATATTAGTAAGGAATTATCTAAATTTATTATTTATATTAGGTTTATACTAGTACCCTTAAGTCTCTATTATTTTAAAAAGGGGTATATATTTTATATAGTTTTTAGGAGAGAGAGAACTTACTTTATTTTAATTAATTTCTATAGAATTTAAAAAAGCTTTTAAAAAGGTAGTTAGTATACTATAAGTTAGTTAAGAGTAGGTTCTTAATTTTAAAATAGTTTCTTAGTAAAAATTAGCGCTAATATAGTCTCCTTTTTATAAGGAAGTGTTATTTTCCTTAATATAAAATAAGATATTTAGGGTCTTTAAAGGTCCCTTAATTTCTATACTTAAGGATTCCCTTATTAAGGTATCTTTAAAAATATTATATATTACTATATTACGAGTGTTTTCTAAGCATTTTAAGCTGTTTTTTAATATAGTGCTTTTAATCTTTAATACTAGGTTTACTTTTTTAAAAAGGCATTTAAGCTTAGCCTTATAAATAATGCCTTTTACTGTTTTTTACTTAGTATTAATAGTTATAAAGTCTATAGGGTTTTAATAAATTAGTCTTTTAATAATAAGGGGCTTTAGGTATATTTAGAGGTTACTATTAATATATTAATATTAAGTAAGAGTTTAAAGGTTCTTAATATTCTTTTATAATAAAAAGGGTTTTTTTTTATTCTTAATATTAGGAAAATCTTAGTAGAAAGCCTAGAAATAGTGTATTTACTATAGCTAGTTCCTAGTAATAGAGCTAGTAATTAGAGAATTTAAACTAATAGGTAAAAGTTACTAGTTTTCTTTAGTTATTAATATAAGGCTTATAGTTTTTATTAATAAGTCTTATATAGTAAATAGGTATATAAAAGAAATGTGTAATTACTATTACTTATTATATACTAGATATTATACATAAATAGGGGGTACTTACATAATAGGTGTAGTACGTTATAAAGGTTATAAAGAGAGAATACTTAAATTATAGATAGGTGGTTAAGTATATATATAGTCGAAGTTATTCTTCTCTAAGCTAGATGCGGCGGAACCCTCCTTTATGAGGTGGGTTCCGCCTCTGGGGGCAGACCGTAACACCTATTGCTGCTTATTTCTAAGATTTTAGACTATATCTTAGGAGTAAAATAGTTTTTAAAATTAAATATTAAAGAAGCTTATTATTATATTTAAATTGCTTAAGGAGATGAATAAAAAACTGCTTTTTATATATAATATAGTTATTATAAATACCTAGTAATGCTATTTAGGTTAATAAACGCACCTACTACTTTTTAATACTATATTAATTAAGCCCTTTATAGCCTTAATAATATAATATATATTATTTATTTAAATAATATCTTAATCTTCTTAAAAACTTAAGAAAAATATATAATATATTTAAAATAAATTCTAAATTAACTTAGGGATACTAATTTATATATATATTTAAATAAATATAAATTTTATTAGTTATTAGTTAAATTTCTAGGATTTATTTTAATAGGGAAAGGGGTTTAAATAAATTTAAAATAAATTAAAACTATTACTAATTAGCCTAAACCTAAGATATATTATTATATTTAAGTTTTCTTAGAGTTCTATAATTTTTATTAATAATTTATTTATAAATATCTTACTATTATAGCGCTATTAATAGCTTTTCTAAAAGGGAGTTAAAATAAAAAGCAACTAAAATTAGTATACTTAGGGGAAGAGAAATAATAAATATACTAAACTTTTAAAAATACTTTTACTAAAGCCTCTTTACTATATTATATTAATTCTAACTTACTTATTTAAATTAAAATAAATGCATTAAAATTTGCTATTACTAGTATTTTATTTTAATTAGATTTATTAGGTATTTATTATTTAATAGCCTTTTAGTCTTAAAAGTTATAACTTACTAAAATATACTATAGTATACTAAATTAAGAAATGCTAGTAATTATTAAGTTATTTTACTATTAAAAATATTATATTAAGGGAGCCTTTATAAGAATTAAAGTATTAACTAATTCTTTAAATCTTTAATCTTTTATAAAAATCTTAAAATTAAGTAAAAAATAATTCTAATAATATATATTCTTTATTTCTTATAATTTTATTATTTAATATTAAAAGAGAGTTATAAATCCTATAAATACCCCTTTATAGTAGCCTAATTATATTTATCCTAAAGTAAAGAATACTAAAGAATTAATATTAAAATTATATATAAAGGTTATATTAATTAATAAAGTACTTATACTCTAAATTACTAAAGTAAGAAAGTAAGTAAAGATTAGTACCCTTACTATAAAAGGATTAATAAAGAATATAGGGTTACTACCTTATTCTAACTAAATACTAATTAAATAAATAAAAGAAATTAAAAATCTTTATAATATAAATAGTTTTAGATTACTATTAAATTTAGTATTTAAAGCTTAAAAATCTAATATATAAACTTAAAATAAGCTAAAGTAAGTCTATAGCTATTAAAATTTATAATAGTTTATAAATTAAAATAAAGTTCTAAGATATTATAATTAAGTATTTATTCTAAACTTAGAAGCATTTAAATTAGTTTTATTCTAAATTTACTATAATAATTTATTAGTAGGCTATTTTAGTATAAAAAGGATATTAAAACTTTTTAAATAAAGGTTCTATTAGATAAATCTATATACTAAAGTTAAAGATTATATTAAATCTTATATTATTTACTAGAAAACTATAGCTAAAATGTATAAACTATATAAAAAACTAGAAAATTTACTTATTTTAAATAGGCCCTAAATAAAAATCTTAATAGATTTTATTATAAAATTACCTAAAATAATTTAGAAGAAAACTATAGTTAATTCTATTCTTATAATTATAAATAGATATACTAAATATATAATATTTTTTTCTATACTATATTTAATTACTATAATTAAACTAATAAAATTATTTTATAATAAGGTTAAACTTATATTTAGTGTATTAAAAGGAATTGTTCTTAACTAAGGTAGTGTATTTATTAGTTAATTTTAGTTAAAATTATATTTTATCTCTAAAATTAGACACTAACTATTAATAGTATTTTATTCTTAAATAGATAAATAAATAGAAAGAGCAAACTAAATATTAGAATTTTACTTATATATATTTATTACTAAATTAGAATATGTTTAGCTATTATTACTGAAAACTATATAATTTGTATATAATAACGCTAAAATTATAACTATAAATATAAGCCTAAATATAGTATTAATAGGTTATAACCTAGAATTTTAGATAATTAAAAATAATTCTCTAGAGAGGGGAGTACCTAAAGCTAAAAGCTAAGTATAAGAATTATATACACTAAGAAGTAAATTAGAAGTATAATAGACATAAATAAATAAATTATAGGCAAAATAGTATAATTAAAAATATCAGGAGATAATTTTTAAAAAAAAGGGAATTTATACTCTTAAGCATAAAGAACCTATAATTTAAAGAAGAAAAATAGAAATTACTTCTAAAATTTATTAGCTTATTTTAAATTCTAAATAAAATTAGAAAGCAGGCGTATAAATTAGCATTACTAAACTAATTATTCTAAATATATAATATATTTTATATTAGTTCCCTTAAGAAATAAACCTCTAGAAATAAAGAAGAAGAATAGAATTTACCTATTTTTAACCTAGATAATAATTCTAAAGAATAGAAGGTTAACTAAATTAAATTGCATTATTTCTGTGATGGATTTGAGCTAGCGGCTTGGATCCTTAGCGGAGCAAGAGAGGGGCACATAAGGAGACCTATTGCACCTATAGGGCAAACCCTAAGGATATATACTATATATATAGTATATATATAGAGAAGGGAGATAGTAATTTTCCCTTTCCCTTTATAAATAATATTAACTTTATTAATACTAAATTATAGTAGCTATTTAGGCTAATTTATAATAATTATTATTTATTAAGATATTACTTATAATATTTATTTATATATATATAATATAATAAACCCTTAGTATTATAAATAAGTAGCCTAATTAAGTAATATATAAAACTTATACTACCTTTATAAAACTATTACTTTAATAGTAGCTTAGCTTAAAGAATTATACTATTAAATAGCTTTAATAAATTAAGTATTTTATATAGGTACCTTAATATATTTTAATTAAGTATAATTTAAATATAAACTACTTTTAATAAAAAACCTTTATAATAAAAATAAAGCTTTATTCTAAGCTTAGTAAAGCCTTATAATATATAAGCTAAAGGCTAATTTAAACTTTATTAATACTAACTATAATAAATAGGTTCTTATTTACTAAAACTTATTACCTAAGGTTTAAATATAGGTTACTTTATTCTTTAAGCTTAGTAATAACTATTAGTATATATTTAGTTATTTTTTTAATTACTTTAATACTATATTTATAGACTTTTATTAAAAGAAATATATAGTTATAAAGCTAAATTAACTAAAATAATATTTAAATAAGTAGTTTATTAATTTATTTATTTATTTTAAATAAAAACTTTATTTAGCTAAAGGTAATATATAAGTAAATATAATAAAGCTTACTTAGCTTTAAATAGAACTTAATAAGTAAATAAGAGA
The DNA here is from genome assembly GCA_018360185.1 of Claviceps lovelessii. Taxonomy (NCBI): domain Eukaryota; kingdom Fungi; phylum Ascomycota; class Sordariomycetes; order Hypocreales; family Clavicipitaceae; genus Claviceps; species Claviceps lovelessii. The sequence continues at coordinate 18,427 of SRPU01000065.1, forward strand.
TTATTATATAAATTATAATATTCCCTATTTTAACTATTTTATAGTAGTTATATAATACTATAGTATTGCCTTAAATATTAATTTATATTAAATTAAAGAGTATATTAAGGTATATTACTAGCCCTAGGCTAAATATAACTATAAGGGTAATATAGCTATAATAGGTATTAACTTTATAAGCTTTATAAGCACTAAATAGAGCTATAAATTCTTTAATAAGGCTAAGTTTAGTATAAAACCTATAGCTATTAAAGGTATAGTATATATAATATAGGTTTTAAAAAATATTATTAAATACTATAAGGCTATTTAATAATATTTATATTATAATAGTAATAGCTACTATATTAAAGGCTATACTTAGCTCCTAGCCTACTACTCCTTAAAAGAACTTAAAATTAAAGTTTTAAATACCTTTAATAAAAAAGCCTTTAGTAATAATAATAGTTTTAACTTAAAAAAAATAGTTTTACTATATAAGTCTTAGTAATAAAATATATATAAGTAGTAATAGCTTATACTATATTTATATTAGTAATAGCTTAAATATTTATAAAAAAATAAAATATTATATAAAAAAAGTATTATTTCTTCTTTTTTTTCTTTATAATAATTCTTAGTTTATTAATACTTAAGTAAATAATAGTTATAATAGCTATATTATTATAAGTAAGAGTATAGTTTAAAGGCTAGGCCTTTAATAAATTCCCCTAACTTAACTATATACTTTAATTACTATTATAATAATAATAAAGTATAGCTATATTAATACCTTTTAGTAGCTATAAATTACTTATTTTATTTAATTTAAAGCTAATTTAAATAAGTAAATACTCCCTATTATAGCCTATATAATCCTAAGTTTTTAATAAAACTATATTCTTAAAGCGCTATAAATAGCTTAAAATAATATTATATTATATACTACTAAGCACCTATTAGTTATTTATATATAAAGTAGTCTATAGATTTATACCTTTAATACCTAAAATATAATATTACTAATAGTTACTATATTAAGCTTAGTATATACTAGCCTAGCTTAGTATATATTAAAGTTAAATAAGGTAAGTAGTATTATAGCTATAAGTTTATAAGAGATTAATATTATTCTTACTTTTATAATAGGCTTAATATACTTAAAAGAAAATAAAAACCTTTTTTTATTACTTAGTAAACTTACTAACTTTAAGAATCTATTCTACTATAAAAATACTAGTGCCTTACTTTCTTATAAAGCTAAGCTAATTATTATATTTAACTATAATATAATTCTAATAGTAGTATACTAAACCTACCTTAAGTACCTCTTTATAATATAGTATAGAATTAGCTATTAAAGATATAAAAGTAAATTATAAACTTGTTATGGACTAGCCTAGATGGCTACTGCGATCTAGTGTTAATAAAGTTATTATTATCTATAAAGAGGAAAGGAAGGCTACTATCCCCCTTTACAATGCATGCTCTCTATATATAGTATATAGCTATAGGGCTTACCCTATAGGTGCAGTAGGTCTCCTTATATGCCCCTCTCCTACTCTGCTAAGAATCTAAGCTATTAGCTTAAATCTATTATATAGCCCCTCTACCTACGCTGCCCCTTAGCTATTAACTAGCTAGCAGTCTATTAAGCAATAATAATAGTATAAAAGAGTTAGTAATATAACTAAATAGGCAGAACTATTATTCTAGCTAGTTATAATACAGTGCCTATTAATAATAAATAAACCTAAAAATAGAAATCCCTAAAATCCTAAATTAGCTAGCTAATTATATACTAGTTATTAACTATAAATATTTTATTTAGCCCTTAGGTTCTAATAAATATAAGTCTTATATTATTCCCTTATTTTATCTTTAGTTAATACTTAGGTTTTTATTTAGAAACCTATTATTACCCTTTTATTTTCTATCTATAGCTACTCTACTTATTATAACTTCTTATAAAACTAAAAAATATATTTTTTTTTTTTATATTAATTCTTTATTATTCCTTATTAGATCCTTATAGTAAGCTTCCCTATTACTATTTATCTCCTTAGAAGCACCTAGCTAAGTATAGTAAGAATATAGCTACTACTACTAGTGCTTCTCCTCCCCCCCCCCCTACCTTTAAATAGCTACTATATTTTAAGCTACTATAAGCTAAAGAGTAACTTTAAGAATAAGTTATTTACCCTTATTAACCTTTTTAATTTAAATATATAGTGCTTATTCTATATTATATATATAGCTAATAATAGCCTATTCTTATATATTCTAGGCTTAGTATATTTTTATAAAGAGTATAAATAAAGAAAAATAATATATATATAAAATACTACTATATTTACCTAAAGTCCTACCTTACACTGCCTTATTTATAAAATAGTAGTAGCTATTTACTATAGTAAAGCTATAAAGGCATTATATATTCTTATTTATAATACTATTAATAGTAAAGGGTAAAGGGTTATATTAACTAAGCCTTTTAAGGCTCTTTATACTTAATTTATAATTACTTTATATATTATTAAGAAGTATACTATATTTATAGTAGCTATTAGCTTCTTCTCTTTATTTACTTTAATATATTTAAAATACTTTTAGTTTACTACTATTATAATACCTAAGTATTCTTTACTTATTATTACTATTAATTCTACTACTATTTATATATTAAAAACTAGTATTAACTATACTAATGCCTAGTTATTTAAAGTATAGTATTAAGTTAAATAATTAATGCCTATATATTAAGATTTATTTATAACTATTTAAATATATTAAACTATATTATTTACCCCTCCCCTACCTAGTAATAAGTATTTATATATATTTATACTATTTCCTTCTACTAACCTTCTTAAAGGTATATTTATCTCTTTTAGTAATCTTTTTAAAGCTATATTTATTTTTCTTTATAATCTCTTTAAAAGTATATCTTTATTACTACTTTATTTTAGTATTTTAGGTTTACTACCTACTCTCCCTATTATACTATTATAGCTATCCCTAGCTAGTCTTACTCTAACCTAAGGTATAACTAGCCTAGGGCTAATAAACCCTTCCTTATTTATTATAAGCTAGGAGTTACCTTTACTACCTAGCCTTAACTTACCCTTTATAGCTATATTTATTAAATAATATAAAAATAAAAAAAAAAAAAGAAAAAAAAAAGGCTTATTTAGGTTCCTTATTTACTTTATTAGGAGATAAGTAATATTAAAGTATAGGGGTATTAGGGCTAGGTTAGAGCCTAAATAAAGCTTATTATTATTTAAATATATATTAAATAATATACTATATAGAGTTAATTAAGGAATATATTATATCTATATTAAATTATTATTATAATATATATTGCCTTAGTATAATTTAAATAGTACTAAAGCCTTAGTATTCTTTAGGTTTTTAAGTAGTTTTTATATAAGCTATATATAGCTTACCTATTTAATTAGTATATTATAATACTTACTATATTCTTTAGTATTCTTTATAGGTAAAATAGCCTTAACTTAATATTTAAAAGATATATCCCTACTATTATTTTAAGGCTAAATAGGCTTTAGATATAAGTTTTATAAGATTTAAGAAAGAAATAGGTTATTTACTATATATTCTATGAAATTAATATAAAAAATAAAATATATTTCCCTTAAAATATTTAGTTTTATAATAAAGGGGGTTAGGATATTAAGTATAGTATATTTAGCTATAACTTAGTTTAGTTTTTTATTTAAATAAAGGGTATAAATATTATAAAGGCTAAGCTATACCTTATTCTTTAGCTAATATTATTTTATTAAATAATATAATTTATTTAATAATTTTTATTAATATTATTAGGTAAAGTTAATAGTAGCTTAGGTAAGTGCTATACTTTACTTAATATACTTAAGAAACTAGACTGCCTATTTCTTAGCTAATATATAGCTTTAAATAAAAGCTAGTGTATATTAAATAAGGTTAATATTAAAACTATAAAGAGCTATATATATACTAAGGCTAGTAATTAAGGAAGTATAATTATTAAGGGTAAGCTAATATACTATAAAATATATTAGCTAGTTTATTTAAATAAAGGAAACTATTACTTAAAGCATTACCTATACCTCTTAATTTATATATTTAATACTATTATTAGTTTAGAGATAGTAAAATATAGAAAGAAGCTATTTAGTACTAATAAGGGAGTAAAGTATTAATTAAAACCTATTTATTTAGTTTAAGCCTTAGTTTAAAATAATACTTAAAGGGAATTTATAAAAACATTATTAATAGTTAAGGAAATATTAAGTATATACTTTTATACTTATACTTATTATAGCTTTTAGCTATATATACTTAAAGAGGTAATTTATAATAACTATAAAAAATTAAGGGGTATTTATATTTAATTCTAGAAAATTAGTTATAAAGTTTATTAAAATCTATAACTAATATTTATTTAGCGCTAGGATAGATTAAAGAAGGCCCTAATATAGGCACTAACTCTTATAAGCTTTATAATAATAGTAATTCTATATATAGTATATAATATTTATTAATATACTCTTTTAGTAGTAGCTATAATAAAGTACTTAAAAGGTTATATTTTTCTCTAGGTAGCTTAATAAAGGTAAGTTATAAGTCTATTAAACTAATATAGTAGTAAGGGGCTTATACTATAGTGCTTAAAGATAGCTATAGAATAATAAGGCACTATAAGTATTAATTATATAATCTCTAACTTATTAATAGATAGCTACCTTAGTAGAAAATTATTAAGCTTTAAACTATACTATCTTAATCTTTATATAATATATTAAGTTAGCCTATATACCCTAATTCTAAAGGCTTTAAAGATAGGCATTAATAAAGAAATTATACCTTTATAGGTTAGTAGTAGTAGCTATATTTTAGGTTTAATCTATATTTATTATAAATATAGGCTAAGTAAAAAGTAGGTATAATAAGTATATAATAAATACTAAGTAAAGTAAAGGTTAGGTTAGTAAAGGTCCCCCTAATTTATTTTATTTATAATAGAATAGTATATTAAGGTATGCTACCTAAAAGCCTAGGTAGTAATAAAGGTAGAAATTAAAAAAAGAGAGGGTCTTTACTTAGTATACCTAGTATTTTAATATTTCCTTAGGGCTTATAAAGTATTCTAAATTCTTATAGTTAGTAAGAATTATAAATAGTTTAAAAACACTATAAAGCTTAGTAAACTAAGCCTTAAAGTATAAAATAATACTAAAAAGCTTTTTATTATAAATTATATAGTTTTACTAAAAAGCTATAAGTTTAGCTAAGTAATAAGCTACTAGTTATAATATACCTACTATATTATATTAAAAGAGATAACCCCTAAGTGCCTCCCCTAATATATTAGCTTTAACTACTATATTTAAAATAGAGTTCTATTATATAAGAATAAAAGCTAATAAGAATATATTCTTAAGGCATTAAAAGGATATTTAATACTTAAGGGACTAAATAAATAAAATACCCTTTTTAATAAGGTTAAGTAAAGGCCTAGTAAGGTTTAAGAAGTTAGCTATAAACTTTTAATAAAAATTTATAAAGCCTAAGAAGCTATATACCCCTTATAGCCTTATTAGTGCCTTTTATTTCTAAATAACTGCTACCTTAGCTAGGTTTAAGTATATTATATAGCTAGCCTAAATAATAAACCCTAAGTACTTAATCTCTATTATACTAAAAGCATACTTACTAATATTAAGATATAGGCTAGCTTATTAGAGGTATAAAAGAATATCCCTAGTATACTATATATACTCTTTATATATACTATTAGTATAAATAAGAATATTATTTAGGTAAGCTATAGTATAAACCCTTAGGGCATCCCCTAAGGCTCTATTAATATATTACTAAAATATTATAGGTATCCCTATTAGGCTAAAAGAATATACTAGCTATTTAAAAAGGCTAAACTTTATTTAAAATACTATTAGGGCTTTATTCTCTTTAGCTATATATAAGTAATAAAAGGCAGTATAGATATCTAATTTTATAAACCACTAAGCACTAGCTAGGGACTATAGAGTCTCTTTAATAAGCAGTAGTAAGTAATAGTCTTAGTTTATAATTTTATTTAATACCCTATAGTCTATATAAAAACGCTAGCTACCCCCTACCTTTTTAACTAATAGTATTAGTATAGCTACTAAAAAGAAGGAGGTTTAAATTTAACCTTTATTTATTAAGTTTATAATTTACTTTTATATTTCTAATAGCTAATTCTATAGTATATTATAAAGGGATGCCTAAGGCAGGTTTAGTAAGCTACTATTAGAATTATATTATAGTTAAATATAATAATTAGCCTAGCCTTAGTAAGAAGGTAAGGCACTAGTATTCTTATAGTAAAATAGATTTTTAAAGTTAGCTAGCTTACTAAGCAATAAAAAGAGGTCTTTATCTTTCTCTAAGGGTGCTAGGCCTACTATAAAAGTAAGGATAATATTAATTTTATATAGACTTATAGCTATAATACTACTTACTTTATTTAACTTTAATATATACTAGGCTAAACTAGTATATACTAAGCCTATTATAGTAATTATTAGTAATATTATATTTTAAGCATTAAAGGTATAAATCTATAGACCACTCTATATATAAATAATAAGCAGGTATTTAGTAGTGTATAATATAATATTATTTTAGGCTATTTATAGCGCTTTAAGGATATAGTTTTATAAGAAACTTAGAATAATATAGGCTATAATAAGGAATATTTACTTATTTAGATTAGCTTTAAATTAAATAAAATAAGTAATTTATAGCTACTAAAAGGTATTAGTATAGCTATGCCTTATTATTATAATAGTAGTAGTTAGGGTATATAGTTATATTAAGGGGATTTATTAAAGGCCTAGTCTTTAAACTATACTCTTACTTATAATAGTATAGCTATTATAACTATTATTTACTTAAGTATTAATAAACTTAAAACTATTATAAAGAAGGGAAAGAAGAAATGATGCCTTCTTTATATAATATTCTATTTTCTTATAAATATTTAAGCTATTATTAATATAAATATAGTATAAGCTATTATTACTAATATATATTTTACTACTAAGACTTATATAGTAGAATTACCTTTTTTTAAATTAAATCTATTATTATTACTAAGGGCCTTCTTATTAAAGGTATTTAGAACTTTAATTTTAGGTTCTTCTAAAAGGCAGTAGGCTAAAAGCTAAGTATAGCCTTTAATATAGTAACTATTACTACTATAATATAAATATTATTAAGTGGCTTTATAGCACTTAATAATATCCTTTAAGACCTATATTGCCTATACTACACTCTTATTAGGTATAGGTTTTATACTAGCCTTAGCTTTTTTAAAGGATTTATAGCTTTATTTAAAGCCTATAAATTCTATAAAGTTAAGGCTTATTATAGCTATATTGCCCTTATAGTTATATTTAGTCTAAGGCTAGTAATAAGCCTTAATATATTCTTTAATTTAATATAAATTAATATTTAAGGCAATGCTATAATATTATATAACTACTATAAAATAGTTAAAATAAGGAATATTATAATTTATATAGTAGTCTCTTATTTATTTATTAAGTTTTATTTAAAGCTAGGTAAGCTTTACTATATTTATCTATATACTATTCCTAGCTAAATAAAGCTTTTATTTAAAATAATTAAAGAAATCTATAAAATGCTTATTTAAGCATTACTTTAATTAATTTAGCTCTATAATTATATGCTTCTTTTAGTAAGGGTTTATAAATATAGTATTAAGGTAGTTAAGAAAATAGCTAGGTATATACTAATAGTTACTACTAAGCTTAAAAAATAAGGTAACCTATACCTAAACCTTAAGTAATAAGTTTTAGTAAATTAGAAACTACTTATTATAGTTAGTACTAATAAAGTCTAAGTTAGCCTCTAGCTTATATATTATAAAGCTCTACTAAGCTTAGAATAAGGCCTTATTTTTATTATAAGGGTTTTTTATTAAAAGCAGTTTATATTTAAATTATACCTAGTTTAGATATATTAAGGCGCCTATATAAAATACTTAATTTATTAAGGCTGCTTAGTAATATAGTTCTTTAAGCTAGGCTACTATTAAAGTAATAGTTTTATAAAGGTAGTGTAAGTCCTATATATTACCTAATTAGGCTATCTATTTATAGTACTAAGAATTTATTATATTAGTTATATATAAATGGATATTATAAATAATATTATAATAAATAATAATTATTATAAACTAGCCTAGATAGCTACTATAATTTAGTGTTAATAAAGTTATTATTATTTATAAAAAGGAAAGGAAGGCTACTATCCCTCTTTATAATACATGCTCTCTATATATAGTGTGTGGCTATAGGGCTTGCCCTATAGGTGTAGTGGGTCTCCTTGCGTGCCCCTCTCCTGCTCCGCTAAGGATCCGAGCCGCCAGCTCGAATCCATCACAAAACTTAATAAATAAAGATTAAATTTAAGCCTCTTTTTTTTTAATAGCTATATTAATACTTTTAGTTAAAAAGATAGGGAATAGCTAGCATTTTTATATAAACTATAAAGCACTAAATAAAATTATAAACTAAGACTATTACCTACTACTACTTATTAAGAAAACTTTATACTCCCTAGCTAGTACCTAATAGTTTATAAAGTTAAATATTTATACTATTTTTTACTATTTATATATAATAAAAAGAAATAAAGCCTTAATAGTATTTTAAATATAGTTTAATTTCTTTAAATAGCTAGTATACTTTTTTAGCTTAGCTAAAGCACCTATAATATTTTAATAATATATTAATAAAGCTTTAGGGAATACTTTAAAGGCTTATATTATAGCTTATTTAAATAATATTTTTATTTATATTAGTAAAATATAAAAAAAGTATATAAAGTATACTAAGGATATTCTTTTATACCTTTAATAAGCTAGCCTATACCTTAATATTAGTAAGTATATATTTAGAGTAATTAAGGTTAAGTACCTAGAGTTTATTATTTAAGCTAGCTATATTATATATTTAAATCTAGCTAAGGTAATAGTAATTTAAAAGTAAAAGGCATTAATATAGGTATAGGGTATATATAGCTTCTTAAGCTTTATAAACATTTATTAAAAGTTTATAGCTAACTTTTTAAACTTTACTAAACCCTTACTTAATTTTACTAAAAAAAGTATATTATTTATTTAATTTCTTATATATTAAGCAGCCTTTTAATATTTTAAAGATATATTTTTATTAGCCTTTATTTTTATATAATAAAACCTAGCCTTAAATATAGTAATTAAAGCTAATATATTAAGAGAGGCGCTTAGTAGGTGCCTTTCTTAATATAATATAATAGGGGTATTATAACTAGTAGCTTATTACTTAGCTTATCTTATACCCCCTTAATAAAACTATATAATTTATAATAAAAAGCTACTTAGTATTATTTTATACCTTAAAGTATAGTTAGGTAAACTCTATAGTATTTTTAAACTATTTATAATTCTTATTAATTATAAGAATTTAGAATATTTTACTAGCCCTTAGAAAATATTAAAATACTAAGCTTACTAAGTAAAGACTCTTTTATTTTTTAATTTTTATTTTTATTATTACTTAGGCTTTTAAGTAATATACCCTAATATATTATTTAAATATAAATAAAATAAATTAAAGGGACTAGCCTTAATCTAGCCTTTATTATACCTAGTATTAATTATATACTTATTATACCTACTTTTTATTAAGCTATTCTCTATACTAAATACTAATTAAACCTAGGATATAGCCACTACTACTAACCTATAAAGGTAAGATTTCTTTATTAATATTTATTTTTAAAGCCTTTAGAACTAGGGTATATAAGCTAACCTAATATATTAACTAAAGATTATAATAATATAATTTAAAGCTTAAAAGTTTCTTACTAAAGTAGCTACTTATTAATAGGTTAATAATTATATAATTAATACTTATAATGCTTTATTATTTTAGAGCTATCTTTAAGTATTATAATATAAGCCCCTTATTATAATATTAATTTAATAAACCTATAACTTACTTTTATTAAGCTACTTAAAAAAAAATATAACCTTTTAAGCACTTTATTATAGCTTTTACTAAAAAGGTATATTAATAAATATTATATAGTATATATAGAACTACTATTACTATAGGGCTTATAAAAGCTAGCGCTTATATTAAGGCCTTCTCTAACCTATTTTAGCGCTAAATAAATATTAATTATAGATTTTAGTAAACTTTATTACTAACTTTTTAGAATTTAATATAAATACCCCTTAGTTTTTTATAGTTATTATAAACTACCTCTTTAAGTATATATAGTTAAAAGCTATAATAAGTATAAGTACTAAAGTATATACTTAATACTTTTTTAATTATTAATAGTATTTTTATAAATTTCCCCTAAGTATTATTTTAAACTAAGGCTTAGACTAAGTAAGTAGGTTTTAGTTAATACTTTATTTCTTTATTAATACTATATAGCTTTTTTTTATATCCTATTATTTTTAAATAAATAATAATATTAAATATATAAACTAAAAAGTATAGGTAATACTTAAAGTAATAGTTTTTTTTATTTAAATAAACTAATTTATATATTTTATAGTATATTAGCTTACTCTTAATAATTATACTTCTTTAATTACTAGCCTTAATATATATATAGCTTTTTATAGTTTTAATATTAATTTTATTTAATATATACTAGCTTTTAGCTAAAGCTATATATTAGCTAAGAATTAAGTAATTTAGTTCTTTAAATATATTAAATAAAGTATAGTATTTACTTAAGCTATTATTAACTTTACTTAATAATAATAATAAAAATTCTTTAATAAGTTATACTATTTAGTAAAATATTACTAGCTAGGGAATAAGATATAGCTTAGCCTTTATAATATTTATATTTTTTACTTAAGTAAAAAGCTAAATTAAGTAATAGCTAAATATATTATATTTAATATTTTAATTCTTTTTATTATAAAACTAAATATTTTAAAAGGGATATATTTTATTTTTTATATTAATTTAATAAAATATATAGTAAATAACCCTCTTTTTTCTTAAGTATTATAAAACTCTTACTTAAGCTTTATATAGCCTTAAAATAATAAAGTAAATAAACCCTTTAAATATTAAATTAAGTTTATTTTAGCTATTAAGAATACTAAAAAATATAGTAAGTATTATAATATACTAATTAAGTAGGTAAGCTATATATAATTAATATAAAAACTACTTAAAAACCTAAAGAATACTAAAGCTTTAATATTATTTAAATTATACTAAAGTAATATATATTATAATAATAGCTTAATATAGGTATAATATATTCTTTAATTAGCTTTATATAGTATATTATTTAATATATACTTTAATAATAATAGTCTTTATATAGGCTTTAATTTAGCCTTAATACCTTTATACTTTAATATTATTTATTTCTTAATAAGGTAAATAAGGGATTTAAGTAAGCCTTTTTTTTTTTCCTTTTTTTCTTTTTTTTATATTACTTAGTAAATATAGCTATAAAGAGTAAGTTAAGGTTAGGTAGTAAGGATAGCTTTTAGCTTATAATAAATAAAAAAAAGTTTATTAGTTTTAAGCTAATTATACCTTAGGTTTAAATAAAACTAGCTAAGGGTAGTAGTAATAGTATAATAATAAAAATAAGTAGTAATTAAAGTAAATTAAAGAAACTAAAGTAAACTAATAAGATAGGCCTACTTTTAAAGAAATTATAAAGAGGGAGTAATATAAATTTAAAAAGGCTTTTAGAAAAGATAAATATAACTTTATAAAGATTAGTAGAAGGGGGTAGTATAAGTATATATAAATACTTATTAGTAGGTAGAGGAGAAGTAAATATAGTAGTTTAATATACTTAAATATTAGTAAATAAATCTTAATATATAGGTATTAACTATTTAACTTAGTACTATACCTTAAATAACTAGGTATTAGTATAGTTAATACTAATCTTTAAAGAATAAATTATAGTAAAATTAATAATAATAGTAGGTAAAGAATATTTAGATATTTTTATAATAATAAACTAAAAGTATTTTAAATAAGTTAAGGTAAATAAAGATAAAAAATTAATAGCTACTATAAGTATAGTATACTTCTTAATAATATATAAGGTAGCTATAAATTAGGTATAAGAAGCCTTAAATAGCTTAATTAATATAATCTTTTACCTTTTATTATTAATAGTATTATAGGTAAGGATATATAGTGCCTTTATAGTATTATTATAGTAAATAGCTATTATTATTTTATAAGTAAGGCAGTATAAAGTAAGGCTTTAAGTAAATATAGTAGTATTTTATATATATATTATTTTTTTTTTCTATACTCTTTATAAAAGTATACTAAGCTTAGAATATATAAGAATAAGCTATTATTAGCTATATATATAATATAGAATAAGTATTATATATTTAAATTAAAAAGTTTAATAAGGGTAAATAACTTATTTTTAGAGTTACCCTTTACCTTATAGTAGCTTAAAATATAGTAGCTATTTAAAGGCAGAGAGGGGGGAGGGGAAGCACTAATAGTAGTAGCTATATTTTTATTATACTTAGCTAGGTATACCTAAGGTAGTAAATAAAAGTAAAAGGGCTTACTAAAAGGATTTAATAAGGAGTAATAAAGAATTAATACTAAAAATTTTTTTTTATATAGTCTTTTAGGGAATTATAAAGGGAGGGATAAAGGTAGGCTAAAGGTAAAATAATAATAATAGGCTTTTAAATAGAAACCTAAGTATTAATAAGAGGTAGGATAAGGGAATAATATAGAACTTATATTTATAGAGACTTAGGTGCTAGATAAAATATTTATAGTTAATAACTAGTATATAATTAGCTAGCTAATTTAGGATTTTAAAATATCTATTTTTAGGTTTATTTATTATTAATAAGCATTATATTATAACTAGTTAGAATATAATAGTTCTGCCTATAAAATTATATTATTAATACTTTTATATTATTATTATTATATAAATAGCTACTAGCTAGCTAATATCTAGGGGGTAGTGTAAGTAAAGGAGCTATATAATAAATTTAAGCTAGTAGCTTAAATTCTTAGTAAAGTAAAAGAGGGGTATATAAGGAGACCTATTACACCTATAGGGCAAACCCTAAGGATATATACTATATATATAGCATATATATAGAGGAGGGGGATAGTAGTCTCCCCTTCCCCTTTATAGATAATAATAACTTTATTAACACTAGATCGCAGTAGCTATCTAGGCTAGTCCATAACAATTTCCTTTAAAAGGAATTATATTACTTAGTTAAATAGAAGGGATAGCTGTCTAAATATAATTAGTAGCTAGAAGCTATAGTATTAAAAAATGCTAGCGGATTACTAAATAAATATTATATAATGTTAACTAAATCTAAGAAGAGTAGGATTTGCAAAGGTCCCTAAAAACATAGTAGACTATAAAAAACACCCCTTAGAATAACTTTGGATAATTCTTATAAAAATTAATAACTATTTATACTAGCTAATATTTATTTATTATTATTCCTACTAAATTTGTTCCTATTTTTTTATATAAAAAAAAACCCTAATTAAATAATTGCTTATTTATTCTTACTTTAATTAAAAAAAATCCTTAATTCCTTAATTTGCTAAAGTTTTAGTAAAGATTCCTTTAAAAGTTACGTTAAGATTAATATTTTCTATATCCTTATTAAAAGTGGCTATTAATTTAATAAAAATTAAGACTATTATCCTATACGTTTATAAATAACAATTAGTGCTAGCTAAACGTGGCATTTAATTACGCTAAAATTTAGCTTAATCTTTGCTTATTTATTTTACTAAATTAGTTAAGATTTAAAAAGAGGAAGGGAAACTTATAAGTTTTTTAGGTATTATAAATAAATTTTTATAAACCAATTAAGCAGTAGTTACTTTATTATTGTATTTATTAATATTTGCCTATAATTCTATATTAAATTAGAATTATTATAAAAAAAAAATCTAACTCCTTACCTCTAACTATTTCTAGTTAAAGTGGAAACTATTATTATAGCAATAGTCTGGAATAAACTATATAAATAAGGAAAAAAGATTACAGAAATGCTCCTATATTTTTTATCTTAATAACACAAATTTATTACTAGTAGAATAAATTAAACTATCTATAAATTTATGCGCTTCAATAAAATTATTATAATATATTAATAGTAATTAAAGTATCTAAGCAAATTATTAAGAAATTATTAATAAAATTTAATACTAATACTTATATTATAATAAAAAGTTACGCCTAAAATATAATAATAATATTTTATACTATTAGGAATATCTTTATAAGTAGAAAAAAGAGAGGCAAATTGCCCCTTCTTTACTATAATTTCTAAACTAGTTAGTGTTATTTTTAGGCACTAAATGTATTCTTTAGCTTAAATAGTAATAGTGTTATTTTCTAGTATAATTCTAGCCTAATTTTATATAAATTTACTTAATTCTATATAAATAGGCATAGGAGTTATAGTTAAATACAACTCCTTTTCTTTTTTTAGAGTTATAAAAACAACCTAAATCTCTAAGGATTTAGATATAAAATTACTTAAGTAAATCTTTTTAATAGCTTTTTTAGCTAATTTCTTTAGCTTTTTTTACTTTTTCTCTTTATAATTTAGAGTATAATAATAAGTATAAGAAAGCAGGGAACTTAATTTATTATTTAATTTAAGAGTAAATATTCTATTTCTTAGGGTAGAATAGGTAAATAAAGAAAAAAGCCTTTAATTTAAACTAGAATTAGTGCTAGCCTAAAATATAGAATTATATTATATTTTAGCCTAATATTCTAATGTAAGTTAGCTAATAAAACTAGTATTTAATATAAAATTAAATATAATTAAATAATAAACTAATTAAAATAATAAATATAAGAATATACTTTAAATTAGAGTAAAATTAAAATATATTTAATTTGTAGGGCCCTTAAGGAAATTAAATATTTAATAGTTTAGTTCTATTTAATTAGTTAATCTTTTTAATTTTTATTATAATTCTATAATAACCCACTAAATTGCTTAATAATTTTAGATTTAAAACCTTCTAGGTCCTATCCTTTAAGGGCTTAATACTAGACGCTAGTATTATAAAGGGTTTCTTAGATAATTTAGATATTATTAAATAAATTATATATAAATAAAAAAATATTATAAATATATTAGGAATTAGGGTAGAATTAATAAGAGAATTAGGGTATATAAAAGGAGGGGAAAACGCAAAAATTTAAACCCTTTTACCCCACTAAATAGCATTACTAGGCCTATAATTACACGCTAAATTAGTAAATATTACTAGTTTTAAAACAGTAATAATAATAAACTAAAAAAGAAAAAAAAAACAAAAAAAAAAAGGGGAATTATAGCTTAATTATAGTAATATTGGGTTAATGCTATATTAAAGGGGGAATAGTTATTATATCTATAGTATATGTAATTATTCTAGCCTAAATATAAATGTTTTCCCTGCATAGATTAAGTTATAATTTCTATAGGGATTAGTAGCATATAATTTACATTAGAATACTCTAAATATATCTACATTAGAAATGCATTATATAAAACTAATACTAATTCCTAGGGGATTAAAGAGGGAATCCTAGCTAGTAGAGAAAAAAGAAGGATAAGTCTTAGCTTAAATATATAGCTAGCCCTACCATTTAAATGCATACTAATTCCTACTATATTCGTCCTACCTAATCGCCCCTGATTCCTAAGCGACTAGCTTAACAGAATAGTAAAAGAGAGTAGTATAGATATATATAAATACTTATTAATGAGTAAGAAAGGGGTAAATAAAGTAGCTTAATATACTAAGAAATTAGTAAATAACTTTTAATGTATAAATATTAATTACTTAACTTAATTCTATACCTTAGATAATTAAATATTAGTATAGTTAATATTAATCTTTAATAAATAAATTATAATAGAATTAATAGTAATAATAGGTAAGGAATAGTTAAGTATTATAATAATAATAAACTGACGGTACTTTAAATAAGTTAGAATAAATAAAAGTAAAAACCTAATAATTACTATAAATATAATATACTTTTTAATAATATATAAAGTAGCTATAAATTAAATATAAAAAGCTTTAAATAGCTTGATTAATATAACCTTTAACCTTTTACTATTAATAGTATTATAAGTAAGAATATATAATGCCTTTATAGCTTTATTATAATAAATAGCTATTACTATTTTATAAGTAAGGTAATATAGAGTAAGGCTTTAGGTAAATATACTAGTATTTTATATATATATTATTTTTTTTATACTCTTTATAAAAGTATACTAAGCTTAAAATATATAAAAATAAGCTATTATTAGCTATATATATAATATAGAATAAGTATTGTATATTTAAATTAAAAAGGTTAATAAAAATAAATAACTTATTTTTAAAGTTACTCTTTACTTTAAAATAGCTTAAAATATAGTAGCTATTTAAAGGTAGAGAGAAAGAAGAGAAAGCACGAGTAGTAGCAGCTATATTTTTATTATACTTAGCTAGGTATACTTAAGATAGTAGGGAGTAATAAAAAAATTTACTAAGAGAATTTAATAAAGGGTAATAAAGGTTTTTTTTTTAAAAAAAAAAAATAAAGTATTTTATTTTTATAAGGAGATATAAAAAAAGAAATAGCTATAAATAAAAAATAAAATAGAAATAATAGGTAGCTAAATAAAAGAATAAGTATTAACTTAAGGTAGAATAAAGGATTAATATAGGAATTATAATTATTAAAACCTAGGGGCTAAATAGAATAATTATAGTTAATAGCTAATATATAATTAGCTAGCTAATTTAAGAGTAAGGGTTTAGAATAATAGATTAAAAAATAAGAAAGAGAAGGAAAAGTAATATATTATATAAATATCTTTAAAGAAATATATAAAATACTAAAAGCTTAAATAATACCTTTATTATAGCTTTTTCTTTTACTAT
Organism: Claviceps lovelessii; assembly: GCA_018360185.1. Taxonomy (NCBI): domain Eukaryota; kingdom Fungi; phylum Ascomycota; class Sordariomycetes; order Hypocreales; family Clavicipitaceae; genus Claviceps; species Claviceps lovelessii. Next base: position 35,442 of record SRPU01000065.1, read on the forward strand.
TAATTTTATTATTATTATTTTTAATATTACTCTTAGGGAATATTATTAGGATTTATATAGCTATTATAATAAATAAAGAAGGGAAGTTAAATATCCCTTTAATAAACTTAAAAAAAATAACCCCTTGGCTTAAAACTTAATAAAAAGGGTACTAATAATAAATAAAACTATATAGCTTAGGAGGTAAATAGCTTAAAGAAAGATTTTTTTAAAAAAAAGGTATATATAAAATTACTACTATTTCTTCTCCCTTTTGTTTATAATAATACTACCTTTCTTATAATATAAATAAATAATAGTTATAATAATTTTACTATTATAAGCAAAAAGGCTGCTTAATAGCTTAGCTTAACTAAAATCTCTCTTTCTTAACTCTATATAATTATAATAATAATAGTAATAACCTAAGAGAGCTATTTAAAATCTAAATGAGGTATATATATTATATACTTAATATACTTTTAAAGGGATATAAATAAATAAATATTTTTAGTTACTACTTATATTGTTCTAAGCCTTACTAAAGATTATATTTTAGGTATACCTTAGCTAGTATAAAATAAGGTTAAGCTTTACTTAGCTATATACTAGCTAGTAGTATACTTTAAAGGCGCTCTAAAGGTACTATCTTTTAATATTTACTAGGTAGCCTAGCTAACTATTATAATTCTTAGCTTAGTTTATACTAAACTAGTATAGTATATAGTAAAGAAGGAATTTAATATATAGTTATTTATAATAAGTTTTTATAAAATAAACTTAATTCTAGCTCTAGGAATAAAGCTATCTTAAAACCTACTAAAACCTAAAGGCTTTTTACTAAAACTTTAAAATTTTATAAACCTATTTAATAAAGAAAAGATAGAGAGACTACTATTATATTAAAGCTATACTAACTATTATATTTATCTTTATAAAAACCTAAATAAATTAACCCTAAATCTTCCTTAGGTGCCTTTATATAATATACTATATAAGTAGCTATTAAAGATTTATAAGTAAGTAGTAGAACTTATAAATAAAAAATAGATTTATATATTATTCTTTTTAATAGAATGCTAATTCTATTAGTTAAAAAAGCTAGAAAGGGTTAGTATTTTTATATAAATTATTAAGCACTTAATTAAATTATAAATTAAAAGTACTACCTACTACCCCTTATTAAAAAGATATTATAGTTTTTAGCTAGCGCTTAATAGTTTATAAAACTTAATATTTAAGCTATATTTTACTGCCTTTATATAGCTAAAGAAAATAAGTATCTTACTATATTTTAAATAAGATTTAAGCTTTTTAAATAGCTTATTTACCCCTTTAGTTTAGTTAATACCTTTATTATATTTTAGTAGTATATTAATAAAGCTTTAAAGATTACCTTAGAGGACTTTATTATTATATACCTAAATAATATACTTACTTATACTTTTAAGTTATAAAAGAACTATATATAAAAAATATATCTTATATTTTAATAGCTAAGGAAGGCTAGGCTTTACTTTAATATTAATAAGTATAGTTTTAGGGTTTAGAAGGTTAAATACCTTAAATTTATTATAAAGATTAGGAAAAGTATTTACTTAAACTTTAAAAAAATTATAGCTATTTATAATTAAAAAATACTAATTTAAACCTAAAAAGTAAGAAGTTTTTTAAGGTTTATAAACTTTTACTAGAAATTTATTAAAAACTTCTTAAAGTTTACTAGGCTTTTACTAGCTTTAATAAAGAAAGGGGTTTCTTTTTAGTAAATAATAAAGTATATCTTAATATTTAAAGCACTTAAATTAGCTTTTATTTTATACTTAGTTCTAGCTTAGTAGAATTTTAACTAAAATATATTAATAAAGATAAATATATTTAAAGAGGCTATAGATAGCTACCTTTTCTAATATAATACTAAAGGGTTCTATACTTAGTAACTTATTATTCTATATACCTAATATTAGTATAGTAAAACTATATAATTTATAATAAAAAACTACTTACTATTATTTTTTACCTAAAGGCTTAAGGGATAAAGCTTTAAAGTATAGCTTACTTATTTACTATTCTTACTAACTATAAAAACCTAAAGTACTTTACTACCCTTTAAAAAATATTAAAGTAATAAGTATATTAGTTAAAAATACTTACTCTTTATAACTTTTATTTATATTATTACCCTAAATGCTTAGCTAGGTAGCTTAATACTCTCTTATAATAAAAGTAAAATAAATTTAAAAACCTTTTATAATAATAATCCTTAATAGTCCCTATAGTATTATAATATATTAATAGTAAAATACTAGCTATAACTTATTAAAAGCTTAAAATAAAGCTATATAAAAGTAAGAAGAGGGATAAAGTAAGTAAGGGCTAAGTATTAGAAATAATTATTATAAAAGAGAGATATATATACTAAAACCTAAGTAAAAGCAATAAGAGATTACCCTTAAAATATCTTTTTTTTAATAATAAGTATTTATAGTTTTTTTAAAACTAGGGCCTTTAAGCTAATAAGTCTTATACTTTTAAGTAGTAAGCTATATATTAAGGTAATAGAAAGTTCTTTAAAGCTATAGAGATAAGGGCCTAGGTAGCTAATTATACTATTAATGCCTATAGTATTCTTTAGTTTTAAAGCTAAGTTTAAATTCTATAGTTTAAACCTTTTACTACTATACTAATTAAATAAATATATAGATTACCTTTACTTAAGTATTTAGGGTAGAATATAATATTTTAGGCGCTTTACTAGAATTATTATTAAAAAAGTATATTTAGTAATATAGCTTAGTATATTGATAACTATAACTATATACGTAGCTAAAAAAGCTAATAGCTTAAATAAGGCTTACTAAAGCCTATCCTAGCCCTAGATTAGTTTTAGTTATAAATCTTTATAAACTTTATAATAAACCTACTAATAAAAAATATAAACTTACCTTAGTATTTAATAGTTATTATAAATTATCTCTTTAAGTTTATTTAGTTAAAGGCTATAATAAGTATAGTAGCTAAGATATATATAAAGAGATTCTACTTATATTAATAGTAGTTTTATAGGTTCCCCTTCTAAATTATCTCTAACTAGAAATTAAATTAAATTAAATAGTTTTAGTTAACCCTTTACTTTTTTATTAATATAAAGTAGCTTCTTTCTATAGCTTATTATTTATAAATAAATAAAGGTATAAAAGAGGCTAATTAAAAGGTTTAAGTAACTTTATATATTATTATTAAAAAAACTTTTCGCGAATTCGCCTACACCGCAGTAGCGACGCAGAATTAACTCTAAACCTCTTAAAAAGTATAAAAAAAGAATTACTATATTTATTTACCTTTATCTTTAATAGCGTATTAATACTAAAGTATAAGTATAGTAAATAAGGTAATATTAATAAATATTAATAGTAAAAACTATAGCTTTATATAAAGCTATTATTACT
>SRPU01000066.1:0-38769 GCA_018360185.1 Claviceps lovelessii
TATATAAATAAATTTTATAGAAAATAAAAAGTAGCTTATAAAGCCTAGCTAGTAACTAGGATTTACTAATAAGGTTAGAGGGTATATAAGGAAAGGAAGTAAAAAACCCCCTTATAGCCACTAACTATATAGACCATTAGAATCACTCTTACTAGCTGCATATACCTATAAAGTTAGATTAAATATAAATTTTATTAGATATTATTATAAATTCTTTAGTAAATTAAATAGTGCTAAAAGTAATATAAAAGCTTCTATTTTATGTAAGATTTAGCTAACTATAGCTTGCTGCAGTGCTCTGCTCTATAGAGCAGTGAACCTATGTGTGCACGCTTACTGAGCCCACTACCTTAGTAAGCTGTGCTCTACAGCACCCACCTTAGTTTTTTCGAATACTATTATAGTTATATATAGGTTTTCCTCCCTACTCTAGGGTTTTTCCTATATAGTTTTAGTAGCAGAGGTACTAGCTATTAGGCTTAGCCTAACTAGAGTATAAAAAAAAACAATATTACAATAACTATTTAAGTTATTTAATATATTATTTAGATAGGCTTAAAAGAAAACAAAAAATTATTTAGCTACAATAATAGCTTTTTTTTGTATATTTTAGTAATTATAATATTAATATTCTTATTTTATAAAAAAAGGGGGATTTACTATTATTTTAATAATAGTTTACTAAAAAGCTATACTTATTACTTAAGCTTTTAAAGGTTTTTATAATAAATAGTTATAGCTTTAATTACTATATATTAAGTATCATAATACTTATTATAAATAATTTAGTTTTATATTTAAGCTATATTAATTATAAGTTTCTAGTTATTTTTAATATAAAAAGCTCTTTATTATTGAAGTACGTTTTTAGTATTTTAGGTTACTTTTTTATATATTAGTTTTACTATAGGTTTAGTTTAAAATTACCTTAAAGCTTCTTTAAAATTATTAAGTTTATTAAGAATTATAGGTTAGTTATGATTTATTTTATATAATAGTTAATTTTCTTAAAGAAGTAAAGTAATAGCTTTATAATATTAAGTTAAAACTATAATATAGCTTTTATAATAATTAGGTTATTATTTATATAGATTTATTTAAATTAAGGTAAATAGCTATTATATAGTTTAAAGCTAAAGCTAATATAAATTAACTATAATATATAATTAAAACTAATAAAGTCTAAATCCTTTAAAAAATTAATATTTATATTATAAGTAGCCTATATATAATTAATAATATTATTTCTTTTATTATATGTTTTTTTAAATTACTTTACTTTAAAGTATTATAAGTTTAAGGTATTATTACTTTATAAGTATAAGAAGTATATTATATTTTACTAAGGTTTAATTATATTAATTTTAAAGTAAATAATACTAATTAAAATTATTAATAAAAATACTATAGCTAAGGAGTAAAGCTAAAGTAAATTTAATTAAAAGTAAAGCTTAATTCAATTTATAAGTTAGGGAGTATATAAAGTAAATATTATATTATACTATTATAATAAAGTATTAGGCTTTACTTATTTATATTATTTATAACTTAAGTTTCTACTAATAGTATATATAAATTATAGTATAGTTACTTTAAGTTATAAGTTCAAAAAAATTAAGGCTAAAATTTAGTAATTTACTATTTATAATCTTTAGTTTTTATATTACTATTATGTTAGTTTTTATTTAAAACTCTAGTATTAAGTATATTAAGTAGTTTGTTTTATATATTTTAGTATATAACCTTAATTATATACTTTATATTATCTATTAAAATAAGGTTAGCTTATTTAAAGCTATAATAATTATAAATTATTAGTTTAAAAAGGCTTTTATAGCTATTTATAAATATTATATTAATTTTAGTTTTAATTTAAAGAAATAAGTATATAGTTTATTGACTTACTTTTATAATAATACTTCTTATAATAAAGAGTTATTTATATTTTATTTTTAGTTATAATTAAATACTTTAATTTAATTATTTTATTTTAATTAAAAACAAGGTTTTATAAAAGCTAAAGACTATACTAAGTATATAGTATATATTTAGCTTTATTATTTATTAATAGTATTATATATTTAAAACTATATAAAGTATAGTTTTAAATAGTTTATATATTATTTTTATATAGCTTTTAATAATACTAAGTAAAACTACTTACTTTTTATATAACAGCTAGTAGTATAATAGCTATATCATCATAATACTATATAATATATAGCTATATATTTAAATTTAAGGCACTTATAGTACTAATAAAGATAAATAGCTTTATTATAAAGCTTAGCTTAAAGTATTTTAGCTTTATAAATAATATTAATATAATATAGCTTATTTATTATATTAACTTTATTAATGATAATAATAAAGAGAGACTATATAGTAATATTATATAGTTTATATATTATAATTTATATAAAACTTAAGTTATTAGCTATAATTAAAGCTTAAAAAATATAGTTTTATTTTTAGTTTTATATATAATATATAAAAAAACCCTTAATAATAATACTAAATATCTATTAGCTTAGTATTATATTTAGTTTAAAAGTAATGCTAACTTATATAGTATTTTTTATATAAAGCTTTAGTATATTTTAAAATATAATAATAATATTTTTAATTAAAAGGTAATAAAGTATTATTATAGTATTAATATTAATAGCTTAATTAATAGTAATAATAATATTTTTAAATAAATAATTTTAAATAGCTTTAGCTATAATAGTATTTTTAATAATAATATTATAATAAGCTTAAAAAGGTATTATTATAATTATAAAATAAACCTATTTAACTAAAGGTTAAGAGATTTTTTTAGTAATAATACTAGCTTAGCTTAAAGCTAGTATATTTTTAGTATTTATAGCCTTTTTAATTATATAATTAATTATTTTTTTAAGGTTTTAAACTATAATAAGCTTATAAAGTAATAATAAAGTTAAAGTTATTAATATTATTATAATAAATGTTTAAAGTATTATAAGGCTATATTAAGTATATATTAAGGCTATATTATTTATATAAAGAATTATATTTTTTATACTCTTTAATACTATTATTAATATAAGTCTAGTTATTTTATTATATCTAACTATAAACTAGTTTAGTATTTACTTATATATTAATAATAATATAAAAGTAACTTAAAGTATTATTAATATAAAGCTACTTTAACCTATAAGTAAGTAATAATAGCTTTATATAAAGCTATAGTTTTTATTATTAATATTTATTAATATTACCTTATTTATTATACCTATACTTTAGCATTAATATACTATTAAAAATAAAGATAAATAAATATAGTAATTCTTTTTTTTTACTTTTTAAGAGGTTTAGAGTTAGTTCTGCGTTACTACTATAGTCCGGGCGAATTTGCGGAAAGTTAGTAAAAATAACCTTTAATATATACTTTAAGTATAAATACTAATTATTTTATAAGCTATTCTTAATTTTACTATTAAAACTTAAATAGTAGGTTTATTTGTTTTTAAAGTAAATAATTTCATTTTATTAGCTAGCTTTTTATTAAATATATTGAGAGCTTAAATTACTATAGTTAGGTATATTAATAAGTAAGGAAATTATGTTAGTAACTATAAGTATTTTATAATATAGTATTTCTTTTATTTATAGTATAAGTATTCCTTTCTATTTTTTTTATATTAAATAACCTTTTTAAAAATCTAAGTAATATAAATACCTTTTCTTTCTTTAAAAGAAATATTAGCTATTTAGCTTTAAAAAGTTGATAATATTAACTTTTATTATAGCTATATTATTATTTTAATTGTAAGCTAATTAGTTTTAATAATAAGCCTTAATATATTCTTTTAATTTAGTATAAGTTAATATTAAGAGTAATACTATAATAGTATATAATTACTATTAAATAATTAAAGTAAAGAATATTATAGCTTATATAATAATTATTTATTTATTTATTAAGCTTAATATTAAGCTAGGTAAGCTTTATTATATTAACTTATATATTGCTATTAATAAAGTATAGTTTTTATTTAAAATAAATAAACAAATTTATAAATTATTTATTTAAATATTATTTTAGCTAGTTAAGCTTAATAACTACTTATTTTTTTAATAAAGGTTAATAAATATTATATTTAAATATTTAAGAAAGTAGCTAAAAGTATATTAATAGTTAGAATAAACTTAAAAAATAAAGCTATATAGGCTTAAATTTTAAGTAATTAGTTTTGAGACATTAAAAACTATTTATTATAATTAAAGTTAATAAACTTAAAATTAGCTTTAAGCTTATATATTATAAGGCTTTACTAAGCTTAAAAAAAGGCTTTATTATTATATACGTCATTTATAAAAAGTAGTTTATATTTAGGTTATATTTAGTTAAAGGTTATAAAGATATTTATATAAAATACTGAATATATAATAGCTACTTAATAGTATAGTTTTTTAAGCTAAGCTATTAATAAAGTAATAGTTTAGAAAAATGGTATAAATTATATACTTTTGTTAATTATACTACTTATTTATAAAAGTAAGTATTTATGATATTATTTATATATATAAATATTATAAGTAGTATAAATAATAGTTAATAATTATTATAAACAAGCTTAAATAGCTATTATAATTTAGTATTAATAAAGTTATTATTAACTATAAGGAAAAGAGAAGAAGGTAAAGTATCTCCCTTCTACTTATATACTAATATAAAGCTATATTTAGGGCTAGCCCTAATAGTCTATATATATTCCGGTAACTAGCTCTAACCTTCCTTTAATATAGATCCGAGCCATTAGCTCAAATCCATCACATATAATAATAAAACCTATAGTATTAGTAAGGCTATTACTTAATAAGAATATATAATTAACTAAAGGCTAAAATAAAGCTACTTTAGTACTTATTTAGTAAATAGTATATTGTTAGAAATAACTAAGGTAGGTGCTTCAGAGCATAGCTTACTAATGTAGTGGGCTTAGTAAGCGTGCATATATAGATCCACTGCTCTACAGAGCAGAGCACTATAGTAAGCTACAGTTAGCTAAATCTTATATAAAATAGAAGCTTTTAGATTACTTTTAGCACTATTTAATTTGCTAAAGAAGTTATAATAATAATATTTAATAAATTATATCTAATATCTAACTTTATAGGTGTATATAGCTAATAAAAGTAATTTTAATAGTTTATATAGTTAGGGGCTATAAGGGGGTTTTTTACTTCCTTTTCTTATATACTGTTATAACCGTTCCCTACTATAACTGTAGGCGTAGAGTGTATATAGCTAGCCTTATAGGACCTAAGGGGGCATAGGAGTTATAAGGTATATAGTACCCTTACTATAACTTAGTAGCACACTAAAAGGGTATATAAAAGAAAAAGTATATATATTTATATAATAAAGTAGAGATTTATAGCTTTAAGTACTATACCTTACTTAGTAATTATATTATAGTATATTTTCTATATTTTAGTCTTTATTTTACTAAGTAGTATTTTATATTTAGCTTTAATAATTAAATCTCTCTTTTTCTTAAAAATAGTAAACTATTAACTAAATTAAAATATTTATTAAGAAAGGTATTTATTTAACTAACTAAAATTTTACTATAGTTTTATAAAAGCCTAATTATTTATTAAAGATAATTAAAGAAAAGTGATATTTTATAACTAAAAACTCTAACTTTACTTATATAAATAATTATAATATTAATAAAGAAATAGCCTTTAATAAAAAAATTAAAAAAGTAGCTTAATTATTATACGCTACTTAAATAGCTTATAAGTATAAAAACCTTAAAGTACTTTAAAAGTTCTTTAAAAAGATTAATCTTACTAAAAATTATAAAAGTAATAAGCTTAGTATTATTAATACTCTTAATATTAATTATACTATAACCCCTAAGCTATAAGCTTACTGTATAGTTATAATACCCCTTATATATATAAAATTTATAAAAGTCTAACTTAAAGCTTTTATATATAAAGGTTATATTTATAAAAGCCTTTAGACTTTTTTATTAAACTTATATATAGTATTTACTATAAACCTTTATATATTTCTTAAAAATACTATTAAAGTAAAATATATTAATAGCTACCTTATTAATAATATAAAGTATTAATAAATATAATATATTATTATTAATAGCTTAATAAACTTTAAAAAATATACTTAAGCTAAATTTATAAAATAGCTTAAAATAAAAACTATTAATAAAAATATATATTACTTAAAAGCTATTAAAATATTAATTAACCTTTAATAAAATAATAAAATATTATTTTAAACCTTCTTTTAAAAATAAAGTAAAGTTAAGGCTAAGCTTTTTAAAGCTATTTTAAAATAACTTTAAATTTATATATTTTTTAATAGTATTAACTTTATTATTAAAAAATAAATATTAAGCTAAAAGTTTTTTAAAAGCTAAAACTACCTTTAAAGTTAAAACTAAAAGATAAAAGTTATTAATAAAGAATTTTTAAGTAATTAAAAATATTTAAGTTTTATAGAGTATAAGTAATAAAAATTATACTCTTTAGTAATAAGCTAGAAGTAATAGAACTATAAACCTTTTAATAATAAAGACTTTAATAATATTTAATACTATAAATACTAAAAAAAAAGGTATATATTCTTTAAATATTTAAAACTAAACTATATTATATATAAAAGTAATAAATATATTATAAGCTAGTACTATTTATACTATAAAAACCTAATGCTAGGAACCTTAAATATAAACTTAATTCTAGTTAATATTAATAGGCCTTAAAGCTATACTCTCTTTATAACTAATACCTTTTATAAAATAAATACCTTATTTATTAATAAAGTAATTAAATATAGAGAAATAAATAATAAAATAAGAATAAAGGTATTTATATAGTAGAATTATTACTAGGTAGCTATTAAGGTATTATTTAATTTAGAAGCTAAAAGATTAATTATTTACTTAAAAATATTAAATAAAGAAAACTAAGTAAATATAAAAATAAATACCATATTACTAGCTAGTATCTTAGGTAAGGCACTTAGTTACAAAGGTATATTAAATAAATTAATTAGTATTATTTATTTATTTATTTATTTATTATTGTACGCTAGCTAGCTTTAGCAATTTATACTTAGTTGTATCTAGAACCTCTACTCCTTATGCTCTATTTAGTTACAGGAAAACCTTTATTAGGGTACTAATTAGCTAATTATATAATCACTTATATAATTTTACTAATTAGTAGTTACCTAATAGGATGAAAAACCTAACTAAATACATAATTTTTTTTTTATTTACTTCTTAAAATCCTAGAATTTTAAGTCTAATTTCCTTCTATAAAAAGCTAGTTAAACAATTATACCCTAGTTACCCTATAGTTATTTTTCCTATTACTCCTGCTTTATAACCCTTATTACCCTACACCCGTTAATCCTAGTAATTATAGCTATAACTAGCTTAGCACCTAAAGAGCTAGGGGGTAATTTTGCCTATTTATATAATATAGGAGTGGCTAATCCACGCTGCTTAGTAAGCTAGGATAAGTGGGGGGACTAGACCTACTTTCCTAGCTTACTAAGCTACTAATTAGCTAGAAAAGCCCCTACTTTTCTAGCTAATTAGAGTTTAGTTTTTCCTTATTATATAGCCCCTACTATACTAAGGAAAAACTATGCCCTATGTAGAAATTAAACCTATAACCCCCCTATAATTCTTACTTATATAAGAAAAGTAATAAGGTTTTTCCATAACGCTTGACCACTGCGCCACGGGGTAATTAGTATTATTAATAATATAGGTTATAGTAAAATATATTAACTTTACTACTATATTATTAATATATAAAAGAATATACTTTTAGCAGCTAATTAAGCTAAGAATTATAAACTATAAATTTTATTTTAAAGTAATAAAATTTAAAAATACCTTATAATATAAGAATGCCTTATATTTATAGGGTATTTAAAGTAAATTTACTACAAAAATAAGAATATAATTATATTACTAGTATTAGCTTTAGTATAAATAAAGAAAATGCTTAAATATAGTAAAGGTAGAGCTAGCCTATAAATAAAAAAAAGAATAACTTAATAGAACTACAGTAAAACTAGTATAAGGAAAATAATAAGTAAGTAAGTAGTAACTTAGTTAAAAAAAATCTACTAAATATATATACTAACTTTATAAATATTTTTTTAAAAAAACTTATAAGCTAGCTTTTAGCCTTAAAAGGTTATATTTATATAATTAAGCTAATTAATAGTAAAGTACCTTTCTAGAGGCTAATTTATAACCTTATTAAAAAAAGGCTATAAATTCTCTATAAATATTTAGCTAATATATAGTAAAAAGAAGAAATTTAATAATTAATAAGTCCTTTAAGTATTTTAATTTTATTTATATTAAAAGAAAAGGTTAGGTTAAGATATATATTAACTATTATAGCCTTAATAAGGTTATAAGGAAGAATAAAGCCCTATTATTATTAATGTTAAAAATTCTTAACTAATTAAAAGAAGTAAAGGTAGTTATAAAGGTTAACTTAAAAACTATATACTATTAGCTATATATTTATAAATATAATAAGTAAAAAATAGTATTTTATTATTAATATAGGCATTTTAAATATTTTATAATGCCTTTTAGCTTTATAAATATACTAGCTACCTTTTAAAAATATATTAATAATATACTAAAGAAGCTTATTAATATTATTTATATTGTTTATTTAAATAATATTTCTATTTAAAATAATAACCTAGTAATATATAAGAAGTATATTAAATAAGTTTTATAAAAACTTTAAAAACCTAAGCTTTATATTAATTTTAATAAATATAAATTCTTTATTATATATATTAGCTTTCTTAGCTTTATTATAATACTTAATAGTATTAAAATAAAGCCTAAGTATATTAAAGTAGTAGTAAAGTAGTAGCTACCTTATAGTATATTAAATAATTAGTATTTCCTTAGGTTTATAAAATTTTATAAATACTTTATTTAAAAATATAGTAAAATTACTATTTTTTTATTAATTTACTAAAGAATAATAATAAAGGGTCTTTATAATTAAGTAATAATAAGCTAGCTATATTTAATTAACTAAAATAAAAGTTTCTAAAAGCCTTTATTTTTATTTATTTTAACCTAAAGGTATTACTAAAAATAAAAATAAATATATTAGCCTTTATTATTGAAGCTATTATAGCTTAATTATAGCTAAGTAGCTAGTACCTTATTACTTATATATTATAAAAGCTATTAGGCTTAGAACTAAAATATATAATATTAAATAATAAGCTTTTTATTATTTAAAAGGCTATTTAAACATAAAGGTATTACTTAGCTTATTTAAAGTTCTTTATTTAAGTTATTATAAATTGTTTAAATTATAATTATTTTATTATAAAGCTAAAGCTATTTAGCTATTAAGTAAATACTTTTAATAAGCTATATTTATTTAACTTTATTATAAAGTATTAGCTAAGTAAGCTAAACCTTGTAAATAGCTTATTTTAAAGATTAAACTACTTTTTAAAGAAAGTAATAGCTAAAGTATATATATTATATTTACTATTATTTTTAATTATATTTATAGTTCATAAGTAATATAGCTATAATATATAACTAGTAGCTAATACTTTAAATATTTAAAATAAAACTACTAAATCTTTATATTAGCTAGCCTTATTACTTATTAATAATAATTAAAAACTAAGCTATATATAAGTAATAACTAAGCTAAATATAATAAATTTTACTTAAATCTTTTTATTATAAACCAAAAGCTAAGCTAAGTAAAATAAATTATATAAAAGAATATAAGTTAAAGTAAGTATACTTTAACCTTATAATAAAATAAGTTTATAGCTAAAACCTAATAGTTTAGATTTAAATATCTAAATATTACTAAAAAACTAGCCTATATATAATATAAATACTATAAATAAAAGAGTAAGTAGCTAAAATATTAGAGTTTTAAAGAATAAAACTAAATATTCTCTTAACTTTATAAAGCATTTAATATAGCTTTATTTATTATATAATAAACTTTTACTTTAAAATTTTTTTATTAAAAGCTTATAATAAGGTTATTAGCTATTAAAAAAACCTTTTTTAAATTAATCTTTAATAAAGCTAATTAAAAGGAATTAGTTATTTTAATATTTAAGACTTTAAAGTTTATATAGTTAAGAAATACCTTAGTATAATAATAATTAAAGCTATTAAGTAATAGTAAAGTATTAATATCTTTAAGGAGTACTATTTAAATAATTAATAAAAATAAACTATTATTATATAAAAGGTAGGTATAAATTTTAATTATAATAAAAAGTAAGATTTTATAGCTAACTTATAATAACTTTATAATAAGCTACTATAAAGTAAATAAAATAATTAAATAAGTTATAAGCTAATATTTTTAGCTAAAGCTAAAAAGAAATATTAAAATGTAATATAAAAAACTTTTTGCGAATTCGCCCGCACCGCAGTAGCGACGTGGAATTAACTCTAAACCTCTTAAAAAGTGCAGAAAAAGAATCGCTATATCCGTTTACCCCTATCTCTAATAATGCATTAGTACTAGAGTATAGGCGTAATAGATAAGGTAATACTAATAGATATTAATAGTAGAAACTATAGCCTTATATAAAGCTACTATTACCTTTTTATAGGTTAGGGTAGCTTTATATTAATAGTACCCTAAGTTACTCCTATACTGCTACCTATATATAAGTAAATACTAAATTACCTTATAATTAAATATAATAAAATAACTAAACTTATACTAGCTATAGTATTAAAGAGTATATAGAATATTATTCTTTATATAAATAATGCAGCCTTAATGCGCGCTTAATATAGCCTCCTAATACCCTAAACCCTTATTAAAATAATAATATTAACTTTACTATTACTTTATAAGCCTATTATAATTTAAAACCTTAAAGAAGTAGTAAAGCATATAGTTAAGAAGGCTATAAACACTAAAAATATACTAGCCTTAAGCTAAGCTAGCATTACTACTAAAGGGATTTTCTAATCCTTAGTTTAATAGGTCTACCCTATAACTATAGTAGTATTCCCCTAAGTTTATTATAAAACTATTATTAAAAGCATTACTATAGCTAAAGCTATTTAGAATTATTTACCTAAAAACACTATTACTACTATTAATTAAGCTACTAGCACTAATACTATAGTAGTAGCTTACTACCTTTAGAGTAATAATATTATTATTATATTTTAGAATATAGTAAAGCCTTATACTAAAGATACTATATAGGTTAGTACTGCTTTTAAACTAAAAGTAGCACTAAGCTAATATATATTTAGTATTATTATTAAGGGCTTTCTTATATACTATATATAGAACTAAAAAAGAGACTATATTCTCTAAGCCTTAGTTATAGCTAATAATAAAGGCCCTATATAGGTTATAATATAAAAGCTATATAGCACTACTATATAGTCCCCCCTTATTATTACTATTAATAGCATTAAAGTAGCAAATAGGCTATACTATACTAGTATTATCTATAAGGCTAAGATATTTAAAGCTAAACTCTATAATAATACTATTTACCCCTATTAGTATTATAGGTATTTTAAATTTAAATATATTACTATACACTATGCTATACCCCTATAGTATAGCTACTACACTGCTAGTTATTATATAAAAGGTAAGCAGTCTTACCTAGCACTAATAAGAGCTATTTATAAATACTATATTAACTATTTAGAACTATACCTAGCATAGTCCTATATATATAATACTACTAATAAGCAATAGAACTATATATATACTATATACCTAATATAGCCCTTAGCCTTTACTAAACCCCCCCCTTAGTTAGAATAAGAAGGATAAACTAAAGTGCCTAGCTATAGCTAGAGATAAAATATAAGTAATCTACTATTATAAAAGGCTTTACCTTAAAAATAAGTTAGTTAATTATATACCTACCTTTCTAAATTAAGGCTAGAATTAATATAATATTTATAAGTAGCTATAAAGGCCTTTCTAAGCTAGTAACCTATAGCTATTATAGCTTTAAATAAGCTAAGTCTAACCTAATATATAATATAAGGTATATAATTAAGATTATATACTAGAATATATAAAAGAAAACCTATTTAATATACCTAGCGCTAGAGTCCTAGCTTAGTACTAATATAATAGTAATATAAGAACTAGGGACTTTAAATAGTAAATTACCTAATTCTAGCCTTAGCTGCTTTTAGCTTATAACTTAGGGCAGCTATACTATAATCTATATATATTACTAGCATAAACCTAAGGTATAAATAATATAGGTAAGTAAGGATTAGTGCTTTATTATAATAGTAGGGTATAATATTTACTTTATTTACTCCCTAACCTATAAACCTAACTAAACTTTACTCTTACTTAAATTTATATTAGCCCTACCCCTTAATTATAATATATTTATTAGTAACTTTAACTAATACTACCTACTTTAGAATTATTATAGTTAGACTTTAGTAAAATATAATATACTTTTTATATTAATAGAGTAATAGTAGCTTAGACTTATAATGCCTTAGGGTAAGGTAATATAAAGAATATAGGAAAAAAGGAATAGCATTATTAACTATACCTAAGCTACTTATAATATAAATATTAACTTCCTAGAAGGCCTAAACCTTATTAGGTCTAACTATATACTATAGCTTATTTATATAGGCTCTAACCCTAGGCTATATAGTAACTATTTCCCTTAGTTTTAATAGTTATATATAAATAATAATCTTATTATTATAAAAGCTATAGTATAGTTCTAGCCTAATATTATAAAGCCTTAACTTTAATTACTAAAGGAGATTAACTACTTTATAGAATAGTTAATAGCTAAACTTTAGTTTATTATAAATATAGTAATTTTAAGGGAACCCTAAAGTAGTTTTAAGCTAAACCTATAGTAAAACTAATATACTAAAAAAGTAACTTAAAATACTAAAAAAGCACTTTAATAGTAAAGGGCATTTTACACTAAAAAGAACTAATAGTATATAACTAATATAGTATAGATATAAAACTAAGTTATTTATAATAAATAGCGTAGTGCCTAGTATATAGTAGTTAAGGCTATAACTACTTAATATAGAAACCTTTAGAAGCTTAAATAATAAGTATAGCTCTATAGTAGCTTATTACTAAAATAATAGTAAATCCCTACTCTTTTATAAGGTAAAGGTATAGATATTATAACTACTAAGATATATTAGAAGAAAGCTACTGCCCTAGCTAAGTATTTTTTCCCTTTTTTCTAAGCCTAACTTAATAATATACTAAGTAATCTAAATAGCTGCCTTAATATTACTATATTTCTAACTAAGGACTAATTTAATACTAATAAAATCTATAGTATTATAAAAAGCCTATTTAGCTAAAAAGCATTAAAACTTAATAAACTCTTAGTAAGCTACCTTAAAATTTATAGTAAGCTATTAGTATAAACCCTTACCTACCTACTAAATATATACTACTATATTAGTTACTACCTAACCCTATTTTAGTAGGTAAAAGTTATTATTTTCTATAAACTAGGTAAGACTTTAATAAAATAATAAAGGGTAAGGGCCTAGTATTTAATTTTACTTTTTAGTATAGTTAGTAAGGTTATAAAAGCAATAGTAGTAAGTTAGCTTACCCTTATAGCTAAGTTAAATAAAGCGCTACCTAACCTATAAATAGGTAATAGGGTAGATTAGTTTATAAAAGTTATACTAAGTATATTAATAGAATCTATTTATATAGTATAGCACTATAGTAGTATTATATTACTACTTTAGCTAAATATATTAGTAGCTTTTAATACTATTTACTATAAATAACTTACCTATACTCTTATTACTATTAGTATTCCTACCTAAATTATAATATAAATCCACTCCTTTACTACTAGGCATACTACCTACCTTTTCTTTAATAGTAAAATAACTAGCCCCTTACTTATTACTATAGGGATACTATAGGGGTTTCCTATTTTCTTTATTCTTTTCTTACTTTATATTATATTATTATATACTAAACTCTAAGCTATATAGTCTATATTAGTAATAGGCTTTTTTAATAATATAAATATTTTAGTATATAGTTATATAGTAAAAAAGATATAGAACTGCCTTAAGGCTATATAAATAATTTGCTAAAATTAGTCTTAAGAATTAGGCCTTAAATTTAACCTAAGAAAGAGTAAACTTATATACTTTATAAAACACTACACTATAGTTATAACTTTAGTCTAACTTAGTACTAATATAATATAGCTAGTCTAATTTACTTACTTTCTAAAGGTCTAAATTTACTAAAAACTATAATAAAAGGTATACTAAAGCTAGGTTAAGTTAAAATTAATATAGTAGTAGCTTATACTTATATTACTAGTAGTATTAATATAGGGTTGCTTACTATAAAATATATACTTATTATATATATAAGTAATTTAAAGTATTATTACTTATAGCATAGAATTATACTATACCTCTATAGTAATTAGTAGTAAGGTAAGGGGGATAGCTAAGGTATTTATTTTTAAATAGACTAAGTGCTTAAAGATAGTTACTAAGGCCTTTAAAGCTATACTATAGGCCCTTATTAAAACTAAGTTAATAGTAGCTTTAATTAACCTTTACCTTAACTACTACTTACTTTGCTTTTATTATTAAATTAAAGCTAATAGTATAGCTAACTAGATTTAAAATACCTATACTATAGTAGTAGCCTAACTTTATTAAAGACTAATATACTAGGGGTATAGATGCCCCCTAAATCCTAATAACTACCTAGACTATATACTATTTCTAAATTAGCTTTATAATTATTCCCTTAAACTATCTCTAGCTAAGGCGCTTACCTTAGAGTAGAAAGACTATTAGTATAAGAAAAGGACTACTATATAAGCGTGCTAAACCTAGGTTAAATATATAATAGTAGAGCTTAACCCTAACTTTACCTTTACTATTAAAATAGTTTATATTTACTCTAGCTTTATTAAGTATAAATTTATAGCACTTATTTAAATATATATAGAATAAATTAGGCTTAATGCCTTTCTTTATAACTACTATATTTTTAAGGTAGATTTATTAATATATAGCTGCTAGACTAATAATAAAAACCACTATTATATCTTACTCTTTTATAAAAACTTTAACTACCTCTACTTTATAAATATAGGCACGCTATTAATATATAATTAATATAAGGTTAGGGAGGCCCTTAAAAAGAATAAACTAGCTACTATACTTATAAAATAGCTTATTTTAACTAGGTATATCCCTTAGTTTAGGCTTATATATACTTTATAATAATAATAGACTAAGGATATTAAAGACTTAATATAGTAGAGTACCTAATATAGTATAAAGGCAGAAGCAGTAGAAAGCTATAAAGGTATTATAGTTAGTATAGAATAGTCTAATATATAAATTATATTAAATAATAAATAATAAATAATAGTAAAAAATTATAGGTATAGTGTGCCTATACTAGCTCTAGCCCTACTTCTCTTTAGCCTCCCTATTAACCTCCCCCTTCCCCTCCCCTTTATTCTTTACTACCTTCTCCTCTCCCCCTTTTTTAATATAGCTCTATACTATAATTAGGCTAAGCCTATAAATCTTTTATAAAAGGTTATTATACTTCTTTAGTATATTAGTAATATAGTAGGCCTATAGTAGTATCTTACCCTTAACTAAAGTTAAGGCTAAAACTACTATAGCATTACTAAGTAACTATATTACTACTATAATAGCTACCCCTACTTTCTTTATAAGTTATTATACCTCCTTTTAAATAATATTATACTTCCTAGCCTATCTCTAGGTTAGCACTATACTAATATTATAATAGCACTATAATAATACTACTATAAACTTATATTAATAGGCTCCCTAAAGGTATAAAGGTTTTATATATTTATTACCTACTTAATAGTTTTTTAGTATAAGGTAATATTTTAGTTTAACTATAGTATTAATTAGCTACTAACCTACTACTAATATAAATAATATATAGAGCACTTACTTTTAAATAAGTTTTTTTAGCTTTTATATACTTAAAGTATATACTGCTAATATCTATATAGATTAGAGATAGTAATAGTATAGGTATTAAGGGAGTTTTAATCTTTAATGTAATAGTACTATTTATTAATATTTTTAGCTTAAGTTAAGTAAGCCTTATAGGGCTAGTTTTTAAGCTAGCCTAGCTATACTATAGGTTAGTAGTAGTAGTGCATTAGGTTAGAGTTAGCACTTACCTCTAAAGCAATAATTTTATTTATAAATAGTATCTTAATTAGCCCTATAGTTAGTAGGGAGTAGCAATATAGTAGTGTAGCTATAATAAAAGGTTAGGGGCATACTTATAATAAAAGTAATTAATAAAGAAGAAAGAAAGAAAAGAAAAGGCTAAAAATAAAGAGAAAAGGGTAGCTTTTATAATTATCTCTTTCTTTCTTATATAACTAATAATTAGCTAGTAATTAGTTTGCTAATAGCTAATTACTAGTTAGTATAGCTAATGCTATAAAGGTATAGAAGCTAGTAAAAGGTTTTTAGTAAGGAGGTAGTAGCCTAAGGGGAATAGTAAGGGACTAATATAGTGCCTAATAAGAGTTACTAAAGTAACTTAAAATAATGTATAAACCACTCCTAAGGATAATCCGCTGCTTTACTATGCCTTTACTAACCTATACTAATTCTAATTTTATAATATACACTCTTCTATAATGCTAGTTAAGTTTAGCTAGCAGTGTATATTTATATATAGTTAGAACTAGCGTGGGGCCACTCCGGCTCTGCAGCGGATACTATTACAATTGTATATAGGTTTTCCTCCCTGCTTTAGGGTTTTTCCTATATAGTTTTAGTAGCAGAGGTACTAGCTATTGGGCTTAGCCTGACTAGAGTATTAAATAATAATAATATTAAAATGTATATTAGTAATTATATAAATTATTAGCTTAATAAGCTAAGATTATATTAATTTTATAATAAGCTAGTAGTAGTATTAATATTAAAAAAACTATTTTAAGAAATCTTAATAAACTTTCTTATAAGTTTACCTTTAGTTAAATAATTAAATAATAAAATATATAATATAATTTTAATAGTAATAAATAATTTTTTGAAGTATATATTATATATTACTATAACTATAAAGGTATTTAGTAATAACTTAGTAATTATTTTTATTAAAAATATCTTCTAAAACTATAGTATATTAAAAGATATTATAAATAATAAAGGTATTATTTTTACTAATAAATTTTAAAGAACTTTTTATTATTTTTTAGTAATTAAGTAGCTACTTAATATTATATTTTACGTTTAAATAAATAGTTAAACTAAAATAATAAACTAAATTTTAAAATACTATTTAAAAGCTTTTAAGTATATAAAGTAAACTAATTAGTTAAATTACTTAGCCTTTACATAATTTATATATAATACTAGCTATTATATAGCTTATAGCTACATATAAATAAAGTTATTATAAAGTTATAAACCTAAAAAACTAAACTAAGTAATAAAGCTTTTAAATATTTTTAATTAAGGTATAAAGGTTAGAGTAAAAAAACTATAAACTAAATATATAAAAATAAAGTAGCTACTTAGTAATACCTAAGCCTAATATATAAAAAACTATAATATTAAGTATAAGCTAATAGAGTTTAATATTAGAAACTATATACTTTTATTTCTAAAAAACATTAATTTATAGTAACTAAGCTAAAAGCTTATAATAAAATATTTAAAATCCTACTAAATTATTATAAAAGTTAGTTCTTATAGCCTTACTTATTAACTTAAACTACCTTTAACCCTAAAACTATATAATATATTTAATATTATAAGTCTTAAGCTATTTTATAGTAATTTATACTAAGAGAAAGCAGTATTAGTATAGCTACCCTTTAAAAACACACTAAGGTATATAAGGTAGAATAAATTATAACTTATAAATATAAGGGTAAATAATAAAACTACCTAGTAAAATTAAAAGGCTATAATAAAATAAAAAACTTATAAATACTATAAAATAACTTTACTACTTATTTATATTCTTTTACTTATTAAGTATAAGGTTTAATATAAAAATAGCAGTAAGTAAACCCTAAGTAATAAGTTAGTAGTAGGCTTATAAAAGGTATTAAGAAATTATATTAAAATTTGAAAATACTTTAGGTTATTAATTATCTTCTTTATAAGGTAGAAAACTTTATAAAAAAATATATTTAATATATATTTTACTAAGAAAATATAATAAGTTAGTAGAAATATTTAAATAAAGATATAAGCTAAAAAAAAGAAAGATTATTTCTTTATATAAGAATAAGTTTTATTATTATACTTATAAGTAATATATTTTATACTTATTTTTATAAATTAAGGAAAACATATATTAATAAAAAGATAGTAGCTACTTTATAGTAAGTTACTTATTATTAAAAGAAGTATATATTATAGAAATAAATATACTAGCTATAATATATTATAGCTATAAATTATATTTCTTTTTATAATTAATAAAAGCTTTAAGTTATAACTTTTAAGTATTAACTTAATATTTATAATATAAATAAAGAAGTTTCTCCTTACTAATAGTAAAAGTATAGCTATTAGTATTAAACTATAGCTACTAATAAAGTATAGAATACTTATATTATAACTATTATAATATTAGGGGTAAGATTAAGTTTTATAGTAATATAGTAATAATATTTTATTAAAGAAGTTTAATTCTTAGGGGCTATAGTTAATTAACTAAAGTTTTATAGCTAAAAAGTAAAGAAACTACTAAGTATTTATAAAAAGTTTATTAAAAAAAAACAAAAGGCTTTTTATAAGAATAAAGATAAGTAGTAAAGTAATAATTAGTAATTAAAAAAAAAAGAAAAAAAAAGAAAAAAAAGAATAATAATTTTATTAAAAGCTTATAAAAAAAACTTATAGTTAGTAATAAGAATAATAAAGAAAAAAAAGTAGAAAAAAAAAGGAAAAAGAGAGTGTTTTTATAGTTATTAAGAAGCCTATAAACATAAGGGTATTATATATAAAAGTAATTTTAACTAAATAATTACCCCGTGGCGCAGTGGTCAAGCGTCATGGAAAACCTCGTTACTTTTCTTACATAAGCAAGAATTGTGGGGGGGTTATAGGTTCGATTCCTGCATGGGGCATAGTTTTTCCTTAGTGTGGTGGGGGCTGTATAATAAGGAAAAACTAGACTCTAATTGGCTAGAAAAGTGGGGGCTTTTCTAGCTAATTAGTAGCTTAGTAAGCTAGGAAAAAGTGGGTCTGGTCCCCCTACTTATCCTAGCTTACTAAGCAACGCGGATTAGCCACTCCTATATTATAAATGGGCAGAATACCCCTAGCTCTTGGGTTGCAGAGCCGGTTTACAGCCGTGATTGCTAGAAAAAAAAAATATAGAATAAAAGTAGAGACGCAGGGAAGGTTGTGATAGGATAGTGGGAGAGGGTAATCTAAAGGAAACCGGATTTTATAAAAGGAAAGCGGGCTTTAAAGAAGTTATTAAAAAAATGTATTTAGTAAGGTTTTTTATCCTATTAGGCAACTAACTAATTAGCTAGCTTGCTAGCTAATTAGTAACCTAATAAGGTTTTCCTTAACTAGATAAAAAATTCAGGAGCAGAGGTTCTAGATACGGCTAAGCATAAATTGCTTAGACAGCTAGCGTAATAAACAATACAAAACTAAATAATTAATATACTTAAATTAGTAAATTATAGTATAGTAATAGTAGCCTAGCTATATATTAGTAGCTATTACTAGCTATACTAGTAAAGTAAGTCTTTAACTTAATAGTATTACCCTAAAAAAGAAGGGAGCTAGCTATATTAAACTATTCCCTTTTATAATATAATAAATTAAAGCTATTATAATAATTATATAAAAAGCTAGCCATATTACTATAGCTTACTTTAACCCTTAAATTAATAAAAGAAAAGAAAATAAAGTATTTAAATAAGTTAAAGGCTTAGTAAGTAAAATAAGAAAAGAAAGAGAATAAATTATAATACCTAGTAAGTATACTATTATATTACTATAATCCCTTAGTATAAGGAAAAAAGTAAGGTTATAAAAAAGTAAGGCTTAAAGATAATATTATAATATAATAACTATAAGCTAGTAAATTAAAATACTTGAAAGAAAATACCTTTAGTAAGTAGTATAGTAGTAGTATAGCTACCTAACCCATTATAGGTATACTATATAAAGTTATAATTAAGTATAATTAGTAAAATAAATAGTAAAAGTAAGGGTATTTTTAAATTTAGCTTTATAAAGAAATAAGTTTAATACTAAAGGTAGTAAAGCTATTATAAAAGCTTTAGATAAATAATAAAGTAATAGTAAGCTTTTAATATAATTATAAATTACTAAAAAGAGGTAGTAAAGGTAGACTTTATTTTATAAAGATATAAGTATAATAATAAAAGTAGTTGTTATGGTCTAGGTCTTTGATCTAACCTTAGGCTGCGGACCGCGCGCAGCTGGCACCCACCTGAAAAGTAGCCATATGATAGGGATTATTATTAGGGTTGTTCTAGCTAAGATCCCCGTAAGTACTTTCGAGCAAATGATGCATACAAATATAGTGGTTTGACGCTACTTTACCTACTAAGGTTAATCTAAGGAATAATGGACTCCCTAGGATCGGAAAGTAGTGTTAACCCTAACACCTAAAAATTTAATCTTATTTAAGGTTTATTTAACTTAAATCTCCTTATTTTGCTAAATTTTATATATTTAATCTAGGTAGTTCTAGTTATTCTAACTAAGTAATATACTACTTTAAGTTATTTATATAAATCTTTTAACTTAATTCTCCCCCTAGAGATTCTACCTTATATATTACTAATAAGATTTAAGATTTTACTTTAGATAACTTTCCCTATATTCTACTAAACTTTCCTCTTAGCTTATTTTCCTTATTTAATTTCTCCTATACTAAACTACTAACTCTAAGGACTTAAACTCCCTCTCTATTAGGTTATTCTCCTTACTATTTAACTTTAGTGCTTAATACCTTATCCCTTAGCTTAGTCCTTTAATTTATTCTCTATAGGTTAGTCTTTTTTATTAGTTCTAAATTTACTAGCTTAAGGGCCTTTATTTAAGCTAGCTTATTAATACCTTAATATTTAAAAAATAGCTTAAATTCTAACATTACCTTAGTAAAAAAAGTTAATATACTTATTATATAATAGTTATTTAGAATTATTATAATTTTTAAAAGGGCTTAATTTTATAAATTAAGTAACACTCTATCCCTTTTAGTTACCTACTTTATTAGCTAATTCTTTACTAATTATATATTTCTTTCTACTAGTTTAGTTAAGAATAGGTAAGAGACTAAACTAAATATTATATTTATCTTATATTTCTCTACTATTTATTAGAAGTTAATATTCTTAAAATAAAACCTATTATTATAATAAATACCTTTAGGCTAATTAAAAATAAAACTTTAGTTTAAGCTCTAGGCCTTAGTTATTAAATTATTTATTACCTTTAAGTAAGATTATATTAATATTAATCTAGTTATATAGTTTATTACTACTAAAATATAAGTATCTTTATTCTTTACTTTAGGGGTAATTAGATTTAAATAATTTATAGTAACTAATCCCTAGGGTTTAAGTATTATAATATTATATATATTTACCTTCAATAATCTCACTTTTATTTATTAATATACTAAATAGAAATAGTAATAATTAATAATATCTCCTAATTAATCTTACTAGTAGTATTGCCCTTAAAGTTTCTATAGAGTTATAGCTATTTTAAAATATTTTAATATATTATAAGCTTTTTAAAGCTTAATTAAAACGTTCTTTAGTAGGATATATTTTACTAATAATTTATTTAGTTCTAAGTAGTATAGCGTTTAACCTAATATCTAGTACCTTAGTAATCTCTATCTTACTAATTATCTTTACTTAGTTAAAATACTATAATAGCTATAAATAATTATAGTAAGAACCTCTCTATACTATTTTAAATTTAGCTATGCCTTAAGGAACTATTCTAGTTTTAAAACTATTTCTAGACTTAAGGGTTCCCCCTTTAGTAGCTTTAGTTCCTTAGTAGTATTTTCTTTTATTATATTTATAGTTATTATTATTAGTTAGTTATTTATTACTAAGGTTACTATAATAGAAAGCCTCTTCTATAGGTTATATAGGTCTAATCTTAACTAATTAGGTAATTTAAATATTTTATTAGCTATCCCTATAATCTTTATTATATCTAGTTAGTAAATATATTATATATTTAATTTCTAAAGAGCATTGATCCATTTAGCTACCTTACTATATATCTTTAATAGGTTTAGTATTAAATTTATAATTCACTTATAGTTAGTATAAACCTTTAAAGAATAAGGCAATATATTTATAAGCTATTTAGTCTCCTTTAGTCTAACTATAACTATATATATCTCTTTTTTAGGCATTAAATATCTCCTCTTATTATCTCCTAGTTAATTTAAGAGCTATATAATAATCCTTACTTTATTAAAGTTTAAATTAGTTATATTTATCCCTAGCTCTATATTTTCTATTTAGAATAGCACCCTACCTATGCCTATCTTAAATATATTTATAGCTAAATAAAACTATATTTCTAGCTAGGCTTTAAAGGTAGTATTTACCTAAATACTTTTAAAAATTTATAATAAAGCCTTTTATATATTATTAGTCTATATAGGTTTCTCCTATAGAACTTCCTATCTTTATATTAATAGTTTTTTAGTAAAAATAACCTTTAAAGTATTATAAAAAAACGCTCTTTTAATTACCTAAACTAGGTTAGCTTATTTTAAAATAAACTTATATAGAAAAGGAGTAAAATAAATAAGGGTTGATATATTATTTTATATTTAAAGGGGGTTTTTTTAAAGTAAGTAGCTAGTTTTTTAAAGTAGTCTTTATATTTTCTAGCTAGTTAAATCTTTTTATTTAAAACTAAAAAGCTAATATACTTTACCTTTAATATAAATAATATTATTATTTTTCTACTTAAACTAATTCAAGCCTATACTATCTATAGTAAATACCTTTAATATATAAAGTTAAAGTAGTTATTCTATATTTCTAATCCCTAGCTATAATTATCTATATATATCCTAAAGGCTATTCTAATATCCTTTATATAATTTAATATTAATAAGCATTCTATTCTATTTTTTAGAAATAAATAGCTAAAAGTTAAATCTTTAAACTAGGTTTAAGTTAAGGGTAATTTTATTAATCCCTACCTTATATTATTATAGTAATATATACTATTTAGTTTTATAAAAGTAGTTTTATATTAGTTTAGTTTATAGATTCTAATACCCTAGAATTTATTTATTATATTAGTTTATAATAATATTTTACATTATTTATAATAAAGTAATTCGAAATCTACCTCTATATTATAATATAGATAACTTAGTTTAATACTTTAACTATTTATATTCTAATAGTTATATACTATATAATAATTTACTTATTTTAGTTCTTTAATTATATTCTTTAGTTTATTCTTTATAGGCTTTTTTAAAAAAAGAGTTAGAGCTGCCTACTTACTTATACTCTAGGATATTAATTTAACCTTCTTTATTATTAAAACACTCCTTTTATAAATAACTTCTAAGGATTACTATACTAATATTATTTTTATTTATATAGTTTAGCTTCTAGTACTAATAAAATATAATGCTATATTAAATTTATTATTTAAATTTCCTTTAGTTTAGTAATAAAGCATTCCTTATATATATAGTATAATTATTTAATTATTATTCTCTATATATTATTACTAGCCTTTAATTCTTAAGTTATTTTTATTTATTTAAACTATATATTAATTTTCTTTAGTTTAAAAGTACTTAAGGCTTATTTTAAGTTAAGATTTTAGTATTATAAAGAATAGCCTATTTATTATATCTTTTCTTTTATTTTCTAGATATAGTGCTACTATATATCTTTATTAGTAATAGCTAATAGTCTTAATAGCTATTTATTAGCTACCTCTTCCTTATTTTTTAAACTATTAGGTAGGTTCTCTACTAAGTTATTTAAATTCTAAACCTTTAAACTATTGAAACTAATTAGAATTTCTAATAAGTTTCATTCCCCTAACTTCTATTATTTAAGTTCTCTATCTATACTTAAACTATTATTTATTTTCTTTAGAATTCTTATAGCTTTATTATAAAAACTACCCCCTTTTTTTTAGCTTTAAATTTAATTCCCTTCTTTATTTTTAAATTTATATTTAAGGCTTTCTATATTTATTCTATTAATTAAATATTTCCCTTTTTTTATAGCTTTAAACCCTTATTATATATATAGTAATACTATTTAACTATAGCTAGTATTCTCTTTTATAAAAATAGTTATCTCTTTACCTAGTTTTAGGTAATATTCTATACTAATGTTATAGGTCTTAGGGGTTCTTTAAAATAGTAAGAGAAAATAGTATTTATTATTTAGGTATACTTATTCTCCCTCTATCTTACTAGCTTAGAATTTTATAGTATTATAGCTATCTTATAGTTTAAGCTATTAACTAATCTCTTTTAAGTTATATTTACCCTATTTATATATAAATTCCTTATATAAAAATATTTCTTACTTTTAATAATTAATTTTATTAATTAACTTCATATTTTCTTTCCTTTTTTTAATAAGTTAATTCTAAGTTTTATTACCTAAAATTCATTATATTATATTAAATTAATACAGTATTTACTAGTATTTATTAACTATTATTCTTACTTTAATAATTATAGTTAATTCTTTTGTTTTATAAATAAATACTAGTTAATTTATTTATAGTTCCTTATTTCCTAAATTATTTATTTTTATAAACTTATAAACCTTATTATTAAGGTTATATAATATTTATTTAACTTTCTCCAAAATTAATTAATTATTCTTTAAAAACTTATTTATTACTTTATGCTTTATTCTTTTAAAACTATAAGCTCCTTAGTTTTACTAAAAAAGGTTAGAGTAAGGGTAAATTAGTATAGTTTAAGTAATACCTCCTACTTTAGTAATACTTAACTTATCTTCTTTATAATATTTTACTATACTTATTTACCTAAGCTATACCTTACTTAATAAAAGGTTTTAATTTTATTAAGTAAGTATTATATAAAAATATATTAGAGCTAGTACTTCTCCTACTATAATTTATAGGTATATATATAATTTAATTAAGTAAATTAAGTTATTAGCTATTCTTACTAATTTCTTTTCTTTTAATTTTACTTTTAATAAATAGTATTATCTTAAGTAGTTTTTATTTACTAACTTAATACTTAAACCACTATTTAATAAAAAAAAGTTATACTATACTCCTTTTATATATACTATAATATATTCTAAGGTTAAAGCTACCTAGCTATTTAGTTTTGCTATATTATTATATATTATTACTAAATAGGCTATATTAACTAAGATCTTAAATTTTAGAAATACTACTTCTTAATATTAAGTAACTAAATATATAATAATAGCTTTTATATTATTACTTTTTAATCATTTCTAATACTATATTAAGTAACTTAATTATTAATAGATTATTAGAGCTAGTTATAAAAGCTATAAAATGCTTATAGAGATATTTATATTCTTTAGTTATCTTCCTAAGTTAAATATAGAGACTTTATATTTATTTATTACTTTAATGTTTTTTAGTCCTAGCTTATATCTTAAAGCTAAAGTAGCTTAGTTAGTTCTAGATTTATTTTCCTCAAGAATTAGTTATAGTTAAGGAGGGAGAGATTAACTTAAAGATACTATTAATAGTTCTATAACTAAAGAAACATAAGCTAGTCCCTAAACCTATTTTAAATATAGCTTTAAAACTAAAAGCAGTTATTAAAACTCTTTTAATATTATTTTACTTAGGTTTAGTAAATTTTAAATAGTTTATTATAAATCCTAAGAATTATATATAAATAATTCTATAATATATCTGCCCTTTAAATTAGTGTCTTTAATCTAGGGTTTTTTATTTAATTAGACTAAATTTACTTAATATATTTTTATTTCCCTAGGTATACTGTCCTAATTTATTAAATAAGTATTAATAGTAATAAAAGTATTCCTTATCTTCTCTTTAACTTCCTTTATATATAGGTATTAGTATTTTAATATATTATATACTTTATTTTCTTATAGCTATTATTCTTTAGGTAAGTATAAATCTTTATCCCTAAGCCTTTCTATATAGTTTAATTATATATTTATAGGTTAATTTAATATAGAAGGTTCTATATCTTAAGAGTATCTACTGCTTATAAAGTTTAATATTACTAAAATGCTTAATTTTAATTCCTTTCTCTAATCTCTTTTTATTTATATAGAGTTTTAAGCCTACTAATCTTTTCTTTAATTAAACTTATTTATAGAATACTTATCTTAGTATTAATAATTATATTCTATATAGCCCTATTTACTATATAAGAAACACTAATAATAGTTAGGGCCCCTTTATAACTTATTTAAGTAGTTTTCTATATTATTCCTTTATAGGTTTCTATTCTCTATAATATAATTTAACTAGCTAAACTAACTATATAGGTAGTTTAGTATATTAACTAAATAGGTATTAAAGACTTCTATTTTTTAAATAAGTTTTATTATTTTCTAATCTCTTTTAGCTTATTATTTTATTACTAGCTTATTTTATTTCTTCTACCTCTTTAGGATTAATTAGAGTAAATTAAATAATAGTAAGGTTAAATTATTATTATAAAAATAACCTATTTTTTCTTTTATAGAATTCTAATAAATTTATAAAATTAACTTAATATTATTTATTATTAAGTCTTTTAATACTATACCTTTATACTATTTCTTAAAGGTAAATAGCCTATTTAATAGTTTTTTTTATAATTAAATATCTATATCCCTATTAGCTAAATATAAAATAAAATTTATAAGAAGGACTTATTATATATTTACTTAAACTTTTAAACTTTATTAGTTTACTATTTAAATATAAGAGTTTAGAGATTTGTTTTTTTTTCTCTAAAAATAAAAGGCCTCCTACTTAATAGTAATTTTTATATATAGGTTTAGTTTTAAGAACTTCTTAATAAATTTAATAGTTAAAGCATTTTATTTCCTTTTCTTATAATTTAGGTCTTTATACTATAAGGTAGCCTTTCCTCTAAGGCCTTAGGTAAAGAAATATCTAGCTAATATATTTTTATAATCTAGCACTCCTACTATAGCCACTATAGCTTTATAATACTTAATATAATTATTTACTAGTTTATCTTTAGGTTAGCTACTAAAAGTAAGGCTCTTAATTTAGGCTAGTGCTAGTAGGGAATTTATTCTAAATAGGTATAATCTATAACCTAACTAATAAGTTAGACCTAAAGTTAATAAGCTAGTAGGTCTTAGAATAAGTAATAAAGCTAAGGGTTTAAAGTTATCTAGGAATTCTAACTGCTATAGATCTAAAGTTTAACCTCTTCCCTAGTTAATATCTAGAAGCGTCTTCCTTAAACTAATTAAATAGGTTTAATAACCTTAAGTTATGCTTTTCCTTAGAATATAAATCTAAGTCTAGTAAGGATAAATTACTAGTTAGGAATTTAGTATAGCCTATGTCTTTAAACACTAACTTCTAAATAAATTGTAATAGATATTGTGTTTAGGCTCTAAGCCTTAGTCCTAAGTTTCTTATCTTTAAATACAGTTTATTAAAAGTCTATAGCATCTAGCCTAAAAAAAATTTTTTAAACCTTTTAAGGGAAAAAAAAAAAAAAAAGAGAGAGGAAAAAAAAAACGTATAGTGTAAGGTAATAAATAATTAAAATTAGAGCATACCTGAATTGAAATTTAATTACTTATTCTGCTTTTTCTATCTAAAACAAAAGAAAAACAAACTATTAATTAATCTCTTAAAAGCTAAAGTTATTGTTATTATTGTTATAAAAAAAAGAAAGAAAAAAAACCTTTAGGGGATTTTACCCTATCCTTATTGTTTCTATGCCTTCCCCCTTTATACCTTCTTTCCTTCCATTTGATTAACTTTTTCTTACCCCACCTAAAATCTACCAAACCATTCTAGGTTATTCTCTACTTATCCACTTCTTTCCATCACTTCTAATTTGTACTTTTAATTCGCTACCCTACGCTTAATATTAGTTAATGCCTTAGATACCACTTCTACGTTACAGGCTATCTCTTTATCTTGTTTCTTTATAGCTGCTAATACCTCTTTCTAATTTAATTATACTAATCTTATTAGTTCCCTATAGTTTAACTAAATTAATTTAGCTAAATCCATTAAGGAGTTCCCTACTTTCCCTTAATAATTCTAATATAAGTTATCTAAGTGGTTATTAATTTATATTTAGTCTACTATCTTATCCCTATTTATTATTAAGTTCTTTCCCTTATATTTAAGGTTATTTTTATTAGTAGCCTTTATTTTATTCTCTTTTATTTTTATTAGTATCTTAATAGTATAATAAGTAAGGAGTAGGGGTCTTATTATAGTCTTTAAACTACTTACTTTTATAAATCTACTATTATTACTTAAATCCCCCTTTAAGCTTAAATTATTATCTACCCCTTTTAGGTTATAGTTTAGTTTAATTTTTTTTACTATAATTATATAATTTCTCCCTTACTCTACGCTTTAGCTTAGTTAGAGTTATTTTAGTTAATAGTGTCTTTCTTAATAAATATAGTAATATTTTAATTATAAGCAATTTGTTTATAGGCATATTTAGAAGAAAAACCTATATATATCTATCTAAACTAAGAATTTAACTCCCTTTTAAAGCCTTCTAAATATTATCTTTTCCCTAAGTAATTATTCTAAATACTAAGAAAGCATTTATAGTTAGTATTTTATTTATAAATCTCTTAAATAGTTCCTTTTTTAAATTTTTAGGATTATTTATATTAGTTTATAAAAGAATAAATAGTTAGTTGTTTTTTTATTAAAGCCTAAGTTTAGTTTCTATTTTAGATATTTGTTTATAATAAATTATACTAAATTAGTAGGCGCCTTTTTTTAAATATAGTCTAGGTAGTATTTAATAACTTTCTAATTTTCTTTTTATATCAATATAGTTTACCTAATTTTTAGGTAGACTACCTTTACAGTTTTTAGTTTTATTATTTTACTAGGTTCTATCTAATTTAAGCTAGAAAATTAAGAAAGGAAGAAGGATTAAGGGAAATAAATTAGGGGTATAAAAGGAAGGGTTAAAAGAGGAGAAATATAAGCTAAGCTAAGCTAAAGTGTAAAGAGAGAGACTTATGCAAGACATGGACGCGTATTATAAATAAATTCTGCTGGGTTCTGTCTGATTTAAGCTAGAAAATTAAGAAAGGAAGAAGGATTAAGGGAAATAAATTAGAGGTATAGAGAAAGGGTTAAAAGAGAAGAAATGCAAACTAAGCTAAGCTAAAGTGTAAAGAGAGAGACTTATATAAGACATGGACGTGTATTATAAATAAAGGTAAAATTAAAGTAAAAGTAAACAAAAAGAAAATATAAGGTATTTAAGTTCCACTTCCTACATTACCTTATATAATATATATTGCCCCCTATATTCTCCTTATACTAGCTACTCTATACCTATAGCCTTATTTATAGCTTCTTAAACCTTTCTATTAATTATAGAGTTTAACTAATTTATTATTATATAGCCTGATTCTATCTCTTCTATTATAGGTTAGTTCTCCCTTATCTTTACTAATTATTCTTTAAGTTCTTATTTCTCCTTATTCTATTTTATTTAGTCTAACTCTAACTCCTTAATTTATTAGTTAAATAATATCTATTATTCCTTCTAGGTTTTCTTTAATTTACTAATCTTCTTTTTTAAGTCTTATTAATTTTTTTAGTATTATAAAATTTACTTCTTTATTTCTACTATCTTTTCCTTTATTCTAGTCCCTAAATTTAGTAATTATTACAATTACTTTTCTAATTTAAGCCCCCTCTTCTTAGCTTAAACTTTTATTTTATTTACTTATTATAATTATTCCCTCTATTCTTTTAGTTTCTATATTTTCCTTATATAATCTTCCTTTTACTCTCTAAACCTCTTTACTTATTAAAGAATCTATTTA
The DNA here is from genome assembly GCA_018360185.1 of Claviceps lovelessii. Lineage (NCBI taxonomy): Eukaryota > Fungi > Ascomycota > Sordariomycetes > Hypocreales > Clavicipitaceae > Claviceps > Claviceps lovelessii. The sequence continues at coordinate 30,170 of SRPU01000066.1, forward strand.
TTATCCTTCTTAATAAATATTCTATATACTCTCTTATTATTATAATTTTTTAATTCCTTCTTTAATTTAAATATTATTTTATAATAAATATATATGGTTTTATTTACTTAGGTTATTATACTAAATTAACTATAACTACGTGCTTTATTATAGTATTTTAGTTTATTTTATTCTAATTATAGTCTTCTATTTTTCTTATAGTAAAGAACGAGCTTTTCTATAATTAATATTTTAAGGGATAGTTTAGGTAATTTAAGTAGTTTATTCTCTAAAACCTTAGTTTATTTTTAATTTCTAATCTATATTTTTAAGTCTATTTAAGCTTATACTACCTATATTTATTTCTTTTTCTCTTAAATCTTAGGGTTAATATAAACTACTACTCTTTCTTTAATATTTTTTATTTACTTATTCTTTATATTTATATATACTTAGCTAACTTTTATATTCCTTAGGGCTATCTCCTCTCTTTAGGTTACTATAGCTAATATAATTAAAGCTACTACTAGTACTATATCTAATTCTTAATTTTAAATTATTTTTTATAATTATTTAATTATAATATTACTTAAAGGGACTAATATTACTTCTATAAAATTAAGGTGTTTTAATATTTATTTATAAGTTATATATTCTATAATCTAAATTAGGATCTTATATTATACTTATTCTATAAATTCTTAATAAATTATTCCATATTCTAAGTAAAGCCTATAATCTCTTAAGATTATTATTTATAAAAATTAGGGTAACTTCTTATTATTATATAATTTTATCTTTTTCTAACTTTATTTTACTATATTATTTAAATTAGTAGTAAGCTTAAATTAGTTAAATAGTTTAAGAGAAGGTAACTATTATTTAATTGTTTATTTATTATTTAATTATTTATTTAAGTTAGTTAGATTTATTTAGGTTAGTTAAATAGTTTAAGGTAAAAAACTATAAAGAGAAGCAAGCCCTAATACCTAAACTAAGAACCTTAAAAGGTATAACTCTACCTTTATTAGCTACCTATAGCTAATATATATAAACGCTATATCCTAATTTAATACTATATTTAAAATCTAACTATAGCTAGTATATTATATTTAATAACTATAGCTACTACTAATTTAAGTCCTATAGTCCTTATATTATTATAGTTCTAACTATAGCTAGTATATATACTTAATAACTGTAGCCATTATTATTTAAGTTTTATAGTTCTTATAAGTTTAATTATAGCTAGTATTTAATAATTATAGCTATTATAATTTAAGTCCTACAGTCCTTATATTATTATAGTTTTAACTATAGCTAGTATATATATTTAATAACTATAGCTATTGTTGTTTAAGTTCTATAGTTCCCATAAGTCTAACTATAGCTAGTATTTAATAACTATAGCTATTATTAGTTTAAGCTAAAATTTATAATAGGGGTAAGATAATATAAAAAAGAGATTAAAGATAATTAAATGTCCTAGTCTCATTACTATAAAAAGTAGCTATATAATAGGGATTATTATTAGGGTTGTTCTAGCTAAGATCCCTGCAAGTACTTTCAAGCAAATAATGCATACAAATTTAGTGGTTCGACCCCACTTCGACCACTGAGGTTAATCCGAGGCGCAACACACCCTAGCGACGACCGACCAATATAGATGTCAATTGATCAGATCTTGCTAACCTGATCAATGCGTATCCTTTTGCCTTAGCTTGCAGCTGGCGCAGCTGGCAAGGGGATCCGGGAGACCAGTATCGACTGCGCAGACATCCGCGATGACCCAATCGGGTTAGTCCATAGCAGTAGTAAAGCTATTATAAAACCTACTAGTAAGTAGTCAGTAAGCTATAATTTATTTATAAAGCTATAATTAAAGGTAATTATAAAGAAAGAGAGAGTATTTTATTATAACTATTTCTTACTATAACTATAGGTATAAAGCATATATAGCTAGCCTTATAGAACCTAAGGGGATATAGAAGTTATAAGGTATATAATACCCTTATTATAACTTAGTAGTATACTAAAAGGGTATATAAAAGAAAAAGTATATATATTTATATAATAAGGTAGAGATTTATACCTTTAAGCACTATACTTTACTTAGTAGCTATATTGCAGTGTATCTTCTATATCTTAGTCTTCACTCCACTAAGCAGTATCCTATATCTAGCCTTAACAACATTCTGTTATAACCGTTCCCTACTATAACTGTAGGCGTAGAGCGTATATAGCTAGCCTTATAGGACCTAAGGGGGCATAGGAGTTATAAGGTATATAGTGCCCTTACTATAACTTAGTAGTGCGCTAAGAGGGTATATAAAAGAAGAAGTATATATATTTATATAATAGGGCAGAGATTTATACCTTTAAGTACTATACCTTACCTAGTAGCTACGTTATAGTATATCTTCTATGTCTTAGTCTTCACTCCACTAAGCAGTATCCCACATCTAGCCTTAACATATACTTACTAACTTTATTAGTAAATTTTAGTTATTAGCTAGCCTTTATACGCTACTTTTTATTTTTTATAAAATTTATTTATATAAAGAAATAAAGAAAAATAAATTTAGAGCAATATAAACTAGCTATTAATGTACTTATTAATTAGCTAACTTAGTAAAAATTAATATATATAACTAAAAAATTCATTTTTTAAATAATTATATAAAAAAAAGCCTTCAATTTAGTAATAAAGAATCTAATCTTAAAATTCTTTATAAATTCCTCTTTATTATAAAAAAATAAAAACTAATATTATAAAGTAACTACCTTTACTTACTAAGCTACCTTTAATAGCTTAGTTAGCTTATTTAATTTAAATCTCTATAGCTTTACTAATTACTTTATAAATTTAATTTTAAGTTAGCTCTATATTTAGTAGCTATTAGCTTAACTATATAGCTATTAAAATAGGTATAAAAGGGTAAAAAGTAAGGATTTATAGGGACTTTATAGTTATAAGCTCTATATATATAACCTTTAGTTAGATTTCTATAATTATGCTACGTATATACATATATGCTTACTAGCTTACACTGGCTTTGCTGGCTAGTAAAGCCCCCCTATAAGATGCTTCTATAAGCGCTATAATTATAGCACTAATAGTGAGGAATCCCCTATAAATAACCCTGTTATTTTCAACATATACAAATAAAAAGGAGGCTATATAATAAATTTAAGCTAAAAGCTTAGATTTTTTAAAAAAAAATAAAAAAGGCTATATAATAGTAAGGTAATAGCTATTAAGCACTTACTTTAATAGCTTAAAGTAAAGCTATTTAGAGTATTTATTGTGATGGATTTAAGCTGGCGGCTTGGATCCTTAGCAGAGCAAGAGAGGGGCACGTAAGGAGACCTATTGCACCTATAGGGTAAACCCTAAGGATATATACTATATATATAGCGTATATATAGAGAAGGGAAATAGTAATCTCCCTTTTCTCTCTATAAATAATAATAACTTTATTAACACTAAATTATAGTAGCTATTTAAGCTAGTTTATAATAATTATTATTTATTAAAATATTACTTATAATATCTATTTATATATATATAATATAATAGACCCTTAGTATTATAAATAGGTAGCCTAATTAAGTAATATATAGAATTTATATTATTTTTATAAAACTATTACTTTAATAGTAGCTTAGCTTAAAGAATTATATTACTAAGTAGCTTTAATAAATTAAGTATTTTATATAAATGCCTTAATATATTTTAATTAAGTATAATTTAAATATAAACTACTTTTAATAGGGAACCCTTATAATAAAAATAAAGCTTTATTTTAAGCTTAGTAGAGCTTTATAATATATAAGCTAAAGGCTAACTTAAACTTTATTAGTACTAACTATAATAAGTAGTTTCTTATTTATTAAAACTTATTATTTAAGGTTTAGATATAGGTTACTTTATTCTTTAAGCTTAGTAGTAACTATTAGTATATACTTAGTTATTTCCTTAATTAGTTTAATACTATATTTATAAACCTTTATTAAAAGAAATATATAGTTATAAAGCTAAATTAATTAAAGTAATACCTAAATAAGTAGTTTATTAATTTCTTTATTTATTTTAAATAAAAACTTTACTTAACTAAAGGTAGTATATAAGTAAATATAGTAAAGCTTATATAGCTTTAAATAGAACTTAATAAGTAAATAAGAAACTATTATATAGATTATAATATTCTTTATTTTAATTATTTTATAGTAATTATATAATATTATAGCATTACTTTAAATATTAATTTATATTAAATTAAAAAGTATATTAAGGTATATTACTAGCCCTAAGCTAAATATAATTATAAAGGTAATATAGCTATAATAGATATTAACTCTATAGGCTTTATAAGTACTAAATAGGGCTATAAGTCCTTTAGTAAGGCTAAGTTTAGTATAAAACCTATAGCTATTAAAAGTATAGTATATATAATATAGGTTTTAAAAAATATTATTAAATACTATAAAGCTACCTAGTAATATTTATATTATAATAGTAATAGCTACTATATTAAAGGCTATATTTAGCTTTTAGCCTACTACCCTTTAAAAAAACCTAGAATTAGGGTTTTAAATACCTTTAATAAAAAGGCCTTTAGTAATAATAATAGTTTTAATTTAAAAAAAAATAGTTTTATTATATAAGTTTTAGTAATAAAATATATATAAGTAGTAATAGCTTATATTATATTTATATTGTTAATAGCTTAAATATTTATAAAGAGATAAAATATTATATAGAAAAAGTATTATTTCTTCTTTTCTTTCTTTATAATAGTTCTTAGTTTATTAATACTTTAGTAAATAATAATTATAATAGCTATACTACTATAAGTAAAAGTATAGTTTAAAGGCTAGGCTTTTAATAAATTTCCTTAACTTAACTATATACTTTAATTATTATTATAATAATAATAAGGTATAGCTATACTAATACCTCTTAATAGCTATAAATTACTTATTTTATTTAATTTAGAGCTAATTTAAATAGGTAAATATTCCCTATTATAGCCTATATAATTCTAAGTTTTTTATAAAACTATATTCTTAAAGCGCTATAAATAGCTTAAAATAATATTATATTATATACTACTAAGTATTTATTAGTTATTTATATATAGAGTAGCCTATATATTTATACCTTTAATACCTAAAATATAATATTATTAATAGTTACTATACTAAGCTTAGTATATACTAGCTTAGCTTAATATATATTAAAGTTAAATAAGGTAAGTAGTATTATAGCTATAAGTTTTTAAGAAATTAATATTATTCTTACTTTTATAGTAGGCTTAATATATTTAATAAAAAATAAAGATCTCTTTTTATTACTTAGTAAACTTATTAACTTTAAAGACTTATTTTATTATAAAAATACTAGTGCCTTATCTTTTTATTAAAGCTAGGCTAACTACTATATTTAACTATAATATAATTCTAATAATAGTATATTAAACCTACTTTAAGTACCCCTTTATAATATACTATAGAATTAGCTATTAAAAATATAAAAATAAATTATAAACTTAATAAATAAAGATTAGATTTAAGCCTTTTTTTTTTAGTAGCTATACTAATACTTTTAGTTAAAAAGGTAAAGGGTAGCTAGTATTTTTATATAAATTATAAAGTATTAAATAAGATTATAAACTAAAACTACTACTTATTATTACTTATTAAAAAGACTTTATACTCTTTAGCTAGTATTTAATAGTTTATTAAGTTAAATATCTATACTGCCTTTTACTACTTATATATAGTAAAAGGAAATAAAGCCTTAATAGTATTTTAAATATAGTTTAGCTTTTTTAAATAGTAAATATACCTCTTTAGCTTAGCTAAGGTATTTATAATATTTTAGTAGTATATTAATAAAGCCTTAAAAAATACCCTAAGGGCTTATGCTATAGCTTACCTAAATAATATTTTTATTTATACTAATAAAATATAAAAAGAGTATATAAAGTATACTAAGGATATTCTTTTATACTTTTAATAAGCTAGCCTATACCTAAATATTAATAAGTATATATTTAGAATAATTAAGGTTAAGTATTTAGGGTTTATTATTTAAGCTAGCTATATTATATATTTAAACCTAGCTAAGGTAGTAGTAATTTAGAAGTAAAAGATACTAATATAGGTATAGGGTATATATAGCTTTTTAGGCTTTATAAACTTTTATTAAAAGTTTATAGCTAACTTTTTAAACCTTACTAAACCTTTACTTAATTTTATTAAAAAGAGTATTTTATTTATTTAATTCCCTATATATTAAGTAGCCTTTTAATATTTTAAAGATATATTTTTATTAGCTTTTATTTTTATATAATAAAACCTAGCCTTAAATATAGTGGTTAAAGATAATATATTAAAGAAGGTATTTAGTAGGTATTTTTTTAATATAATATAATAGGGGTATTATAATTAATAGCCTATTACTTAGCCTACTTTATACCCTTTTAATAAAACTATATAATTTATAATAAAAAGCTACTTAATATTATTTTATACTTTAAAGTATAGTTAGCTAAACTTTATAGTATTTTTAAACTATTTATAATTTTTACTAATTATAAGAATTTAGAATATTTTACTAGCTCTTAGGAAATATTAAAATACTAGGCCTATTAAGTAAAGACTCTCTTTTTTTTAATTTTTACCTTTAATATTACTTAAGCTTCTAAGTAGTATATTTTAATATACTATTTAAATATAAATAAAATAAATTAAAGAAACTAGCCCTAACCTAGCCTTTATTATACTTAGTATTAGTTATATACTTATTATACCTACTTTTTACCTAGCTATTCTTTATACTAAATACTAATTAAATTTAAGATATAGCTATTATTACTAACCTATAAGGGTAAGATTTCTTTACTAATACTTATCTCTAAAGCTTTTAAAATTAAGGTATATAAGCTAACTTAATATATTAATTAAAAATTATAATAATATAATTTAAAGCTTAAAGGTTTTTTATTAAGGTAGCTACTTATTAATAGGTTAGTAATTATATAATTAATACTTATAGTACTTTATTATTTTAAAGCTATCTTTAAGTATTATAGTATAAGCCCTTTACTATAATACTAATTTAATAAACTAATAACTTATCTTTATTAAGCTACTTAAAAAAAAATATAATTTTTTAGGCTTTTTATTATAGCTTTTACTAAGAAGGTATATTAATAAATATTATATAGTATATATAAAACTACTATTATTATAAGGCTTATAAAAGCTTATGCTTATATTAAAGCTTTTTTTAATTTATTTTAGCGCTAAATAAATATTAGTTATAGATTTTAATAAATTTTATAACTAATCTTTTAGAATTTAATATAAATACTTTTTAGTTTTTTATAATTATTATAAACTGCCTTTTTAAGTATATATAGTTAAAAGCTATAATAAATATAAGTACTTAAGTATATACTTAATACTTTATTAATTATTAATAGTATTTTTATAGGTTTTCTTTAAGTATTATTTTAAACTAAGGCTTAAACTAAATAAGTAGGTTTTAGTTAATACTTTACTTTTTTATTAGTACTATATAGCTTTTTTTTATATTTTACTATTTTTAAACTAATAGTAATATTAAATATATAAACTAAGAGATATAAGTAGTGCTTAAGGTAATAATTTTATTTACTTAAATAAACTAGCTTATATATTTTATAATATATTAGCTTACTTTTAATAATTATACTTCTTTAATTACTAGCCTTAGTATATATATAGCCCTTTATAGTTTTAATATTAACTTTATTTAATATATACTAGCTTTTAGCTAAAGCTATATATTAGCTAAGGGTTAAATAATTTAGTTTTTTAAATATATTAAATAAAGTATAGTATTTATTTAAGCTATTATTAACTTTACTTAATAATAATAGTAAAAATTCTTTAATTAGTTATATTATTTTATAGAATATTATTAGCTAAGAAATAAAGTATAGCTTAGCTTTTATAATATTTATACCTTTTATTTAAATAAAAAGCTAAATTAAGTAATAGCTAAATATACTATACTTAATATCTTAACCCTTTTTACTATAAAACTAAATATTTTAAAAAGAATATATTTTATTTTTTATATTAATTTAATAAAATATATAGTAAATAACCCTTTTTTTTTAGGTATTATAAAACTCTTACTTAAGCTTTATATAACTTTAAAATAATAAAGTAAATAAACCTTTTAAGTATTAAATTAAGTTTATTTTAGCTATAAAAAATACTAAAGAATATAATAAGTATTATAATATACTAATTAAGTAAGTAGGCTATATATAATTAATATAAAAACTACTTAAAAACCTATAGAATATTAAAGCTTTAATACTATTTAAATTATACTAAGGTAATATATATTATAATAATAGCTTAATATAAATATAATATATTTTTTAATTAGCTTTATATAATATATTATTTAATATATACTTTAATAATAATAATCTTTATATAGGCTTTAATTTAGCCTTAATACCCTTATATTTTAATATTATTTATTTTTTAATAAAGTAAATAAAAAATCTAAATAAGCTTTTTTTTTTTTTTTTTTTTTTTTTTTTTTATTATAT
>SRPU01000067.1:0-38739 GCA_018360185.1 Claviceps lovelessii
TTAGTAATAAGAATAATAAAGAAAAAAAGGGAAAAAAAAAAAAAAAAAAAAAGTGTTTTTATAATTATTAGAGAGCCTATAAAGATAAAGGCATGATATATAAAAAGTAATTCTAACTAAGTAATTAATATACTTAAATTAGTAAATTATAGTATAATAATAGTAGCCTAGCTATATGTTAGTAGCTATTACTAGCTATATTAATAAATTAAGTCTTTAACTTAATAGTAATACTCTAAAAAAAAAGGGGGCTAGCTATATTAAACTATTCCCTTTTATAATATAATAAATTAAAGCTATTACAATAATTATATAAAAAGCTAGCTATATTACTATAGCTTACTTTAAGCTTTAAATTAATAAAGTAAAAGAAAAATAAACTACTTAAATAAGTTAAAGGCTAGGTAAGTAAAATAAAGGAAAAAAAAGAATAAATTATAATGCCTTGTAAGTATATTATTATATTACTATAACTTCTTAATATAAAGGAAAAAATAAGGTTATAAGAAAAAGTAAAGCTAGATGATAATATTATAATATAATAACTATAAGCTAGTAAATTAAAATGCTTATAAAGAAAATGCCCCTAATAAGTAATATAATAATAGTATAGTTATCTAACCTATTAAAGGTATATTAGTTAAAAGTTATAATTAAGTATAATTAATAAAACAAGTAATAAAAAATAAAAATATTTTTAAATTTAGCTTTATAAGGAAATAAGCTTAATAGTAAAGGTAGGCTTTACTTTATAAGGGAATAAATATAATATTAAGGATAGTAAAGCTATTATAAAGACCTTAGGTAAATAGTAAAATAGTAATAAGCTTTTAATATAATTATAAATTACTAAAAAAAGGTAATAAAAGGCAGTCTTTACTCTATAGGGAAATAAGTATAATAGTAAAGGTAGTAAAGCTATTATAAAAACCTTAGGTAAATAGTAAAATAATAGTAAGCTTTTAGTATAACTATAAATTACTAAGAAAAGGTAATAAAAGGCAGTCTTTACTTTATAGAGAAATAAGTATAATATTAAGGAAAGTAAAGCTATTATAAAAGCTACTAATAAATAATAAGTAAGCTATAATTTATTTATAAAACTATAATTAAGGGTAATTATAAGAAAAAAGGGGGTATTTTATTATAATTATTTCTTACTAAAACTTTATATATAGCTAGCCTTATAGGACCTAAGGGGGGCATAGGGGTTATAAGGTATATAATGCCCTTACTATAACCTAGTAGTGCGCTAAGAAGGCATATAAAAGGAGGAGTGTATATATTTATATAATAGGGCAGAGATTTATATCTTTAAGCACTACCCCCTAACTAGCAGTTATGTTATAGCGTATCTTCTGTGTCTTAGTCTTTACTCCACTAAGCAGTACCCCTCACCTAGCCTTGACACTAGTCTTTTTAAATAATTAATAATAAAACCTAAAAATAATATAATTAGCTATAGCATTAACTTAGCTAACTTATTAGAACTTAACTTTAACCCTTACCTTTAAGAAACTAATATTTTAACTAACTAGCTAAAGAAAACCTATACTACCTAAAATAATATATTTTTATAGGTAATAGTAAGAATATAGGTATAGCTTATACTATCTCTTTAGCTATTACTACTCTTAATAATAATAAGGAAGGGTTTTTTAATATAGAAAATATAAAGCCTATTAGAAATATTAATAATACTAGTAATATTAAAAAAGGGGCTTTAGTAGGCCTAGCTTTAGTAACTACTATTAATAAGGTATTAAAATATATTTTTAATAGCTAAATATACTAATATCTCTATTAATTTATAAAAGCTAATAAAAGAATATATATATTCTATAATAAAATAAATAATTTTACCTTTTTATTTAAAGTTAATCTTAATAAAAACTATACTAAGTAGTACTATACTAATAAGTAAGTGCTTAAAAAAAAGAATTAGGGTTTTATAAATACCCTTTATATTTATAGTATAGAATTTACTATAGCTAGTATAAAAATTAGCTATAATAGTTTTAATATAAAGAAAGATAACCCTCTTTATAACCTATACCTAAAGATTATAGCTTATTATATTAAAGTCTTTAAAGAAATTAATACCTAAAACTATAAGGCTATAGTAAGTATTATAAAAAATAATAAGGCCTATACTAAAGGTAAATTAAAAATCCCTATTATTTATATAGCTTATAATACTCTTTAAACTACTATAGCTATTTAAAAAAAAGAAGGTAGTTATAAAAACTATCTTTAAATTTTTTAGCTTTCTTTTAAGGCTCTTATTATTATTAAATATATAAGTAATATCTTTAGTTATTTAAATAAAACCTTTAGTAGCCTTTTAGTAATAGTTAGTAAATTTTACTTTATAGAAATCTATAAGCCTAGTGCTATAGCTACTATTACTATATTAATATTACTCTTTAGTATATAAAAAAATATTCTTACTTATATTATTACTTTAAAAGTAACTATAGAATTTTTTAAATTTACGATAATAAACTATAGGGTATAATTTAATATATATTATACTAGCTTTAAGGGCCTTATAAAGGTTTATAATATTATAAAGGGTAAGGCTTTAGAGATAATTAATGTTAAAATTAAGGAAGCTACTAAAAATATATTTATAGTAAAAAGTATTAAAAATATAGAATTTTACCTTATTATACTAAAGAAAAGTAAATCTACTATAGCTACCTTAATCTTTAGTATAAAAAACTTTATTAAAATACTTTAAATTAAAGTAAAGACTATTAAAACCTTAGTAGCTCTTACTATATATACCTTAATAGTATTAAAAATAGGTACCTTTAAGATAATAACTTTAGTATCTTTCTTTAAGTATAATAGGAAGAAATCCCTAACCCCTTTATATTATATATATTTATATACTATAAATACCTATAACTAACTATTAAAAAGTAATTATTCTTTACTAAGTTGAAGGCTATACTAAAAAAAAAGAGATTTTAGTAATCTTTTTAGTAGCTTATTTTAGCTATTTTACTATTTTCTATACCTACTAGTTAGTAGTGTTTTTTTATAAGATTTTAAGTGCTATTATATAAAATATAGCTAAGTTTAAGTGCTTTATATAGGGTATTTACTATAAAATAGGTAGAATTAGTAGGGTATATTATAGTTTAGTAACTTATATTAATTTTTATAATAACTATTACTATAAATATATAATCTCTATAGAATCCTACCTATACTTAGCTTATATTAAATATAAGTAAAATACATATATATTCTTAACCTAAGTTATATAAAAACTATATCTTAATAAGTATAGAAAACCTCCTTAGCACTAATATATACCTTAAGTTATAGAAAATCTTAATATTTTAAGACTATTATATTTATTTAGCTAAAGCTATAACCTAGCTATCTTAGTATATATTAAATATAAAAAACTTACCTTATTATAATCCTTTTATAACTCCTTTATAATTAATAATACTATTACTCTTTTATTATAAGTTACTTTTACCTTTTTCTTTATTACTATTATTAGCTTTCCTTATACCTTACTATATTTCTTATTATTTTTTTATAGTAGCTATTTTTTTTTATATAAAACTATTGCTTTTTTATATAATAATATAAGTTTCTTTGGGCTTTAAAAACTAAAATCAAAATAATTAGTTATACTATACTAACCCCTTTTAAGAAAACTATATTAACTAGGGTAGAAATTACCTAAAATTATAAGAATATCTTTTAATTTCTTACTAAACTAGGTAACTTCTATTTTAAGGCTTATTATAGTGCTAATACTATAAATAGTATTATTTAAATAAAAAAGCTCTTTATTTTTAAGCTATATTATATTATAATTACTAAAGACTTTATTAAGGGTAGTTCTTATAAAACCTTTTTACTTTATAAACTCTATAAACTATACTATTTTTTATTAGCTATTGGCTAGCTAGAATTAAAGATAGCTTTTATTTAATATATAGTAAAACCTTTAAGCTTATACTAAAAGTAGTATTAAAAATACATTAAACCTTAGAAATAATATTATCCTTTCTTATAACTATCAGGCTTAATACTTTATTAATTTCTTTATTTATTTTATTAAAACCTACTAAAGTTCTAATACTTAATATAAAACTTTTATTTATTTAAGAAAAGTAGAAGACTATAGTAATACCTTTATAAGACACTACTTATTTTAAAATAATATATATTATAAGGCTTATTATAAATATATTAAAAATACTTATAAGCTTATTAAATATATTAATATACTAACTATGAAAATAAGGGATAAAGTCTATACTAATAAAACTTAAAAAAGGTAATATAACTTAGCTTTCAAGGGAATAAAGTAAGATTTTAATATAAATATAAGGTAGCTTAAAAGTAATATAAAATTAACTATTTTTTAAAGGGTAATTAAAGCTAAGGTAATAGATTTTAATATTTATACCTTTAATATAGTATTTAATTACTATAAATAAGTAATCTTTAAAAGAGTCCTTACTGCCCCTATAGTATAATATACTTTAATAAAGAATATTTAATTTATAATAAAGCATTAAAGCTAAGTTATAAACCTTAATAACCCTAACTATAATAAAGAGAATAATATAAAGTTTAAAAACTCTAAGGTACCTAGTATACTCCCTAATAAAACTAATAATAAAAAGAAGGAGAAGCTTTTTAAAAATAATACTACTATTAAAAATAATAATATAATAGTAATAGTAGGTAATATATAAATATATAGAATATTATAGCCTTAAGGGGACTATCTTAGGGATCTTACTATAAATATTAGTTAAATTATATATTATATAATAGTTTACTTATTTTTTTTTTATTCTTTACTTATATATATAACTTCTATAGGTTAATTTATAACCCTTTTATATATAAAATTCTATAATAATTATTTTCTTTTCTTTATTTATTTTCTTTAGCTTAGAATAAGCTACCTTTTTTTTTCTATAAAGGGGGGACCTATTATAGTTTATTCCTAAAGGCAGAACCTACCTTATAAAGAAGGGTTTCACTATATTTAGCTTAGAGAATAACTTTAACTATATATACACTTAACTACCTATTTATAACTTAAGTGTTCTCTCTTTATAACCTTTATAATATACTACACCTATTGTGTAAGCACCCCCTATTTACGTGTGACATCTAGCACGTAACAATTAGAGGTAAGAGAGGATATTTCTAGTATACTTTATATGCTCCTTATATATACTACTAGTATAAATAAGAATATTATTTAAATAAGCTATAGTATAAACCCTTAGTATATTCTCTAAGGCTCTATTAATATACTATTAAAATATTATTAATACCTTAGCTAGGCTAAAAGGGTATACTAGCTACTTAAAGAAGCTAAACTTTATTTAAAATACTATTAAAGCTTTATTCCCTTTAGCTATATATAAATAGTAAAAGGTAGTATAGATATTTAACTTTATAAACTACTAAGCATTAGCTAGGGAATATAAAGTCTTCTTAATAAGTAGTAGTAAATAATAGTTTTAGTTTATAATTTTATTTAATACTTTATAGTTTATATAAAAACACTAGCTATCCCCTATCTTTTTAACTAATAATATTAAAGTAGCTATTAAGAAGAAAAAGGCTTAAATTTAATTTTTATTTATTAAGTTTATAATTTATTTCTATATTTTTAATAGTTAATTTTATAGTATATTATAAAGGGGTGCTTAAAATAGGTTTAGTATACTACTATTAAAATTATATTATAATTAAATATAATAATTAGCCTAGCTTTAATAAAAAGGTAAGGTATTAATATTTTTATAATAAAATAGATTTTTAAAGTTAGTAAGTTTACTAAGTAATAAAAAAAGGTTTTTATTTTTCTTAAAGTCTACTAAGCCTATTATAAAAGTAAGAATAATATTAATTTCTTATAAACTTATAGCTGTAATACTATTTACCTTATTTAACTTTAATATATATTAAGCTAGGCTAGTATATATAAAGCTTATTATAGTAATTATTAATAATATTATATTTTAGGTATTAAAGGTATAAATTTATAGGCTACTCTATATATAAATAATAAGTAGGCGCTTAGTAGTATATAATATAATATTATTTTAAGCTATTTATAGCACTTTAAAAATATAGTTTTATAAAAGACCTAGGATTATATAGGCTATAATAAGGAATATTTACCTATTTAAATTAGCTTTAAATTAAATAAAATAAGTAATTTATAGCTATTAAAAGGTATTAGTATAGCTATACCTTATTATTATTATAGTAGTAATTAGGGTATATAGTTAAGTTAGAGAAATTTATTAAAGGCCTAGTCTTTAAACTATACTTTTACTTATAATAGTATAGCTATTATAATTATTATTTACTTAAGTATTAATGAACTTAGAATTATTATAAAGAAAGAAAAAAAAGAATAATACCTTTTTTATATAATATTTTATTTCTTTATAAATATTTAAGCTATTATTAATATAAATATAGTATAAGCTATTACTACTAATATATATTTTACTACTAAGATTTATATAATAAAACTATTTTGTTTTAAATTAAACTTATTATTATTATTAAAAGCTTTTTTATTAAAGGTATTTAAAACCTTAATTCTAGGTTTTTTTAAAGAATAGTAAGCTAGAAGCTAAGTATAGCCTTTAATATAATTATTATTATTATTATAATATAAGTATTATTAAGTAGCCTTATAATATTTAATAATATCTTTCAAAACCTATATTACTTATACTATACTTTTAATAAATATAGGTTTTATATTAGCCTTAAACTTATTAAAGAACTTATAGCCTTATTTAAAGCCTATAAATTCTATAAAGTTAATATTTACTATAGCTAAATTACCTTTATAGTTATATTTAAACTAAGGCTAGTAATAAGCCTTAATATATTTTTTAATTTAATAGGAATTAATATTTAAGGTAATACTATATTATTATATAACTACTATAAAATAATTAAAGTAAAAAATATTATAATTTATATAGTAATTTTTTATTTATTTATTAAGTTTTATTTAAAGCTAAGTAAGCTTTGTTATACTTACTTATATACTACCTTTAGCTAAGTAAAGCTTTTACTTAAAATAAATAAAGAAATTTATAAACGACTTATTTAAATATTACTTTAGTTAATTTAGCTTTATAACTATATACTTCTTTTAATAAGGGTTTATAAATATAGTATTAAAGTAATTAAGAAAATAGCTAAGTATATACTAATAGTTATTACTAAGCTTAAAAAATAAAGTAATTTATATTTAAACCTTAAGTAATAAGTTTTAATAAATAAAAAACTATTTATTATAGTTAATACTAATAAAGTTTAAGTTAGCCTTTAGCTTATATATTATAAGGCTTTACTAAGCTTAGAAAGAGGTCTTATTTCTATTAAAAGGGTTTTCTATTAAAAATAGTTTATATTTAAATTATATTTAGTTTATATATATTGAAGCACCTATATAAAATACCTAATTTATTAAGGCTATTTAGTATTATAATTCTTTAAGCTAAGCTACTATTAAAGCAATAGTTTTATAGAGGTAATATAAGTTCTATATATTACTTAATTAAGCTACCTATTTATAATACTAAGGGTTTATTATATTATATATATATAAATAGATATTATAAATAATATATAATAAATAATAATATTTATAAATTAGCCTAAATAGCTATTATAATTTAGTATTAATAAAGTTATTATTAATAAAAAGAAAAGGGAGACTACTATCCCCCTTTACTATATATACACTCTAATATTAATATATATCTATAGGGCTTACCCTATAGGTGCAATAGGTCTCCTTATATGCTCCTCTCTTGCTCCGCTAAGGATCCAAGCCGCTAGCTCGAACCCATTACAGGCTAGTATAAAACCTATATTTATTAAAAGTATAATATAAATAATATAAGTTTTAAAAAATATTATTAAATACTATAAAGCTACTTAATTATATTTATATTATAGTAATAATAATTATTATATTAAAGGGTATACTTAGCTCTTAGCTTATTACTCTTTAAAAGAACTTAAAATTAGAGTTTTAAATACCTTTAATAAAAAAGCCGTTAATAATAATAATAAATTTAACTTAAAAAAAATAGTTTTATTAAATAAATTTTAATAATAAAATATATATTAATAATAATAGCTTATACTATATTTATATTAATAATAGCTTAAATATTTATAAAAAGATAAAATATTATATAAAAAAAGTATTATTTTTTCTTTTCTTTCTTTATATTAGTTTTAAGTTTATTAATACTTAAATAAATAATAATTATAATATCTATATTACTATAAGTAAAAATATAGTTTAAAGACTAAGGCTTTAATAAATTCCCTTAACTTAACTATATACTTTAACTACTACTATAGTAATAATAAGGTATAACTATATAAATATCTTTTAATAGCTATAAATTATTTATTTTATTTAATTTAAAGCTAATTGAAATAAGTAAATACTTTTTATTATAATTTATATAATTTTAAGTTTTTTATAAAACTATATCCTTTAAGCACTATAAATAGCTTAAAATAATATTATATTATATACTATTAAATACCTACTTATTATTTATATATAGGGTAGTTTATAGATTTATACCTTTAATACCTAAGATATAATATTACTAATAATTACTATAATAGGCTTAGTATATATTAGTTTAGCTTAGTATATATTAAAGTTTAATAAGGTAAATAGTATTATAGCTATAAATTTATAAGAAATTAATATTATTTTTATTTTTATAATAGGCCTAATATATTTAAAGAAAAATAAAAACCTTTTTTTATTACTTAATAAACTTATTAACTTTAAAAACCTATTTTACTATAAAAATACTAATACCTTACTTTTTTATTAAAGCTAGGCTAACTATTATATTTAATTATAATATAGTTTTAATAATAATATACTAAACTTACCTTAAGTACTCCTTTATAATATATTATAAAATTAGCTATTAAAAATATAGAAATAAATTATAAACTTAATAAATAAAAATTAAATTTAAGCTTTTTTTTAGTAGCTATATTAATATTATTAGTAAAAAAGGTAAAGAGTAGCTAGTATTCTTATATAAACTTTAAGGCATTAAATAATATTATAAATTAGGACTATTACTTATTATTATTTATTAAAAAAACTTTATATTCCTTAGCTAATATTTAATAGTTTATAAAGTTAAGTATTTATACTACCTTTTATTATTTATATATAGCTAAAAGAAATAAAGCTTTAATAGTATTTTAAATAAAGTTTAGCCTCTTTAAATAGCTAGTATATTCTTTTAGCTTAGCTAAAGTATTTATAATATTTTAATAATATATTAATAAAGCCTTAGGAAATATACTAAAGGTTTATACTATAGCTTATTTAAATAATATTCTTCATTATACTAATAATATATATAAAAAGTATATAAAGTATATTAAAAATATTCTTTTTTACATTTAATAAGCTAGCCTATTTTTTAATATTAATAAATATACTTTTAATATAACTAAGCTTAAATACCTAGGGTTTATTATTTAAGCTAGCTATATTATATATTAAAACTTAGCTAAAATAGTAGCTATTTAAAAATAAAAGGTATTAATATAGCTATAAAAAGTATATAAGTTTTTATTTTTTAAAAGTTTATAACTAATTTCTTAAACTTTATTAAGCTTTTATTTAACTTTATTAAAAAGAATATTTTATTTATTTAATTCTTTAAGTATTAAATATTCTTTTAAGACCTTATAAATATATTTTTATTAGCCTTTGTTTTTATATAATAACACTTTAATTTAAATATAGTATATAAGGCTAATATATTAAAAAAAGCATTTAAATATTATTTCTTTTAATAAAATATAGTAAATATATTATAATTAATAGTTTATTACTTAGCTATACTTATAGCCCCTTAGTAAATTTATATAATTTATAATAAAAAGCTACTTAATACTATTTTATACCTTAAGGTATAATTTACTAAGCTATATAATATTTTTAAATTATTTATAATTCTTATTAATTATAAGAATTTAAAATACTTTATAAGCCTTAAAGAAATATTAAAATACTAAGTATATTAAATACAAACTCTTTTTTTTTTATTTTTACCTTTATTATTATTTAAGATTTTGAGTAATATAGCTTAATATATTATTTTATTATAAATAAAATAAATTAAAGAAGCTTATATTAATTTAACCTTTACTTTACTTAGTATTAGTTATATACTTATTATACCTAGTTTTTACTTAGCTTTTCTTTTTATTAAATGTAAATTAAAATTAAAATATAATTATTACTATTAACCTATAAAGGTATAACTTTTTTATAAATATTTATTTTTAAAGCCTTTAAAACTAAGGTATATAAGCTAACTTAATATATTATATAAAATTTAAAATAATATAATTTAAAGCCTAAAGGTTTTTTATTAAAATAGCTACTTATTAATGGATTAATAACTATATAATTAATACTTATAGTGCTTTATTATTTTAAAGCTATTTTTAAATATTATAATATAAGCCCTTTATTATTATATTAATTTAGTAAATTTATAACTTACTTTTATTAAGCTACTTAAAAATAAATATAATTTTTTAAGTATTTTATTATAGCTATTAATAAAAGAATATATTAATAAATATTATATATTATATATAAAACTCTTATTATTATAAAGCTTATAAAAGCTAGTACTTATATTAAAGCCTTTTTTAACCTATTTTAGTACTAAATAAATATTAATTATAAATTTTAATAAACTTTATAACTAATTTTTTAAAACTTAATATAAATACCTTTTAATTTCTTATAATTATTATAAATTACCTTTTTAAGTATATATAGTTAAAAGCTATAATATATATAAGTATAAAGGTATATATTTAATATTATTTTAACTATTAATAGTATTTTTATAAATTCCCTTTAAGTATTATTTTAAATTAAAGCTTAAACTAAATAAATAAGTTTTAGTTAATACTTTATTTTTTTATTAATATTAAAAAGCTTTTTTTTTATACTTTACTATTTTTAGATTAATAGTAATATTAAATATATAAATTAAAAAATATAAATAATACTTTAAATAATAGTTTTTTTTATTTAAATAAACTAATTTATATATTTTATAATATATTAGCTAACTTTTAATAATTATACTTTCTTAATTATTAGCCTTAATATATATATAGCTTTTTATAATTTTAATATTAATTTTATTTAATATATACTAGCTTTTATTTAAAGCTATATATTAATCAAGAAATAAGTAATTTAGTTTTTTAAGTATATTAAGTAAAGTATAATACTTAACTAAGCTATTATTAACTTTACTTAATAATATTAATAGCAATTATTTAATTAATTATATTATTTTATAAAATATTATTAGCTAAATAATAAAGTATAGCTTAGCCTTTATAATATTTATATTTTTTATTTAAATAAAAAGCTAGATTTTATTATAGCTAAATATAGTATACTTAATACTTTAACTTTTTTATTATAAAACTAAATATTTTAAAGAGAATATTTTTTATTTTTTATATTAATTTAATAAAATATATAATAAATAATCCCTTTTATTTAAGTTTTATAAAATTTATATTTAAGTTTTATTTAGCTTTAAAATAATAATATAAATATACTTTTTAAATATTAAATTAAAGCTATTTTAGCTATAAAGAATATTAAAGTATATAAGAAGTATTATAATATATTAGTTAAATAAGTAAGCTATATATAATTAATATAAAAATTACTTAAAAATCTTAAGAATACTAAAGTTTTAATACTATTTAAATTATATTAAGGTAATATATATTATAATAATAGTTTAATATAAATATAATATATTTCTTAATTAACTTTATATACTATATTACTTAATATATATTTTAATAATACTAAGCCTTATATAGGCTTTAATTTCGCTTTAATATTTTTATATTTTAATATAGTTCACTTTTTAATAAAGTAAATAAAGAAGCTAAAAAAGTTTTTTTTTTATATTACTTAATAAATATAGCTATAAAGAGTAAGTTAAGGTTAAATAATAAAGATAACTTTTAGCTTATAGTAAATAATAAAAGGTTTATTAGCCTTAAATTAATTATAGTTTAAGTAAGAGTAAAATTAGCTAAAGGTAATAATAATAATATAATAATAAAAGTAAGTAATAATTAAAATAAATTTAAAAAACTAAAGTAAAATAATTATATAAATCTATATTTAAAGAAATTAAAAAGAGAAATTAATATAACTTTAAAAAGATTTTTAAAAAAAATAAAGATAATTTTATAAAAAGTAGTAAAGGAAAATAGTATAACTATATATAAATACTTATTAATAAATAAAGAAAAAATAAATAAAATAGCCTAATCTATTTAAAAATTAATGAATAAATCTTAATATATAGGTATTAATTATTTAACTTAATACTATACTTTAAATAATTAAGTATTAGTATAATTAATATTAGTTTCTAATAAATAAATTATAATAAAATTAATAATAATAGTAAATAAGAAATAGTTAGGTATTATAATAATAATAAGTTAAAAGTATTTTAAATAAGTTAAAGTAAATAAAAAAAAAACTAATAGCTACTATAAATATAGTATACTTTTAAATAATATATAAAGTAGCTATAAATTAAGTATAAAAAGCTTTAAAAGGCTTAGTTAATATAATTTTTTATTCTTTATTATTAATAGTATTATAAGTAAGAATATATAATATCTTTATAGCTTTATTATAATAAATAGCTATTACTATTTTATAAATAAAATAGTATAAAATAAGGCTTTAGGTAAATATAATAGTATTTTATATATATATTATTTTTCTTTTTTTATACTTTTTATATAAGTATATTAAGCTTAAAATATATAAGAATAAGCTATTATTAGCTATATATATAATATAAAATAAGCACTATATATTTAAATTAAAGAAGTTAATAAAGGTAAATAACTTATTTTTAAAGTTACTCTTTACTTTATAATAGCCTAAAATATAGTAATTATTTAAAGATAGGGGGGGGAGAGAAAGTATTAATAATAGTAGCTATATTCTTACTATATTTGGCTAAAGGTACCTAAAGTAATAAAGAATAATAAAAAGGCTTACTAAAAAGATTTAATTAAAGGTAATAAAGAATCTTTTTTTTAAAAAAAAAAATTTATTTTAGTTTTATAAAAAGTTATAAAAAAAGGGATAATTATAAATAAAAAATAAAATAAAAATAATAAGCTATTAAAGAAAAAAACTAAGTATTAATTAAAGATAAGCTAAAGGGATAATATAAAACTTATATTTACTAGGACCTAAAGGCTAAATAAAATATTTATAATTAATAGCTAGTATATAATTAGCTAGCTAATTTTGAATTTTAGAGTTTCTATTTTTAGCTTTATTATTATTAATAAAAACTATATTATAATTAGCTAAAATAATAGTTTTACCTATTTAATTATATTACTAATACTTTTATATTATTATTATTACTTAAATAACTATTAGCTAGTAAATAGCTAAGGGGTAGTGTAAATAAAGAGGCTATATAATAGATTTAAGCTAATAGCTTAAATTCTTAGTAAAGTAAGAGAGAGGTATATAAGAAGACCTATTATATCTATAGAGTAAGCCCTATAGATATATACTATATATAAAGCATATATATAGTAGAGGGGGATAGTAGTCTCCCTTTTCTCTTTATAAATAATAATAACTTTATTAACACTGAATCGCAGTAGCCATCTAGGCTAGTCCATAACAGTAGTAGTAATTACTATCTCTTTTATATACCTATTTATTATATAGAAATTACTAATAAAAACTATAGACCTTATATTAATAATTAAATAAAACTAGTAACTTTTACTTATAACTTCAAAGTCTTTAATTACTAGCTTTATTACTAAAAACTACCTATAGTAAATATATTGTTTCTAGGCTTTTTATTAAGATTTTTCTATAATTGAGAATAAAAGAAAAACCTTTTTTTTTATAAAAAAATATTAAAAACCTTTAAACTTTTACTAAATATTAATATATGAATAATAACCTTGAAGTATATTTAAAACCCTTCATTATTATAAAATAATTCATTAAAACTTTATAATTTTTATAATAGTTAATACTAAGCAAAAAATAATAAAAGGTATTATTTATAAAGCTAAGCTTAAATGCTTTTTTAAAAAAAAAACTTCATATTAATCATTAAAAGCATTTTACCGTAGAAATAGCTTAAAATACTTAAAACACATTAATACTATAATAATATATAATATTTCTAAAGATATTTTAATAAAGAAATCCTTAAATATAGAAATTAAGGGACCTTTAAAGACTTTAAATATTTTATTTTATATTAAAAAAAGAATACTTTTTTATAAAAAAAGACTATATTAGTTCTAGTTTTTACTAAAGCATTATTTTAAAATCAAAACCTACTTTTTTTTAACTTATAGAATATTAACTAGTTTTTTAAAAGCTTTTTTAAATTTTATAAAAATTAACTAAAATAAAGTAAGTTATCTTTCTTTTAAAAATTATATAAAATATATACTTTTTTTTAAAAGTAATAAAGGCTTAAAGGCATTAATATAAACCTAATATAAATAATAAATTTAAATAATTTCTTACTAATATATATAATTAATAAAAAGGTATTTTAAATAACACTTACTATAATAATACTAAGGAAATTAATAATATAATTGCTTATATAATAATAGCTTTAAACTCCTTTAAGCTAATAGAATTTTATTAGTAAGTTATAAAACTAACTTAATACCTTTTACTTTTCTTTAAATAGGTTTTAACCTTAAATATATAATACTTTGTAGTATTTTTTAAAACTATAAATATATAGTAAGTATAATTATTTTACTTAGTAGCTTTTAATACTTAATATATTAAAACTACTTAGTTTAAGGGGTACTTAACTAATAAGAACTATTATAAAACCTTATATAATCTTTTTTTTATAAAAAGCTACCTTTTAAAAATATTATATATGCTTTAAAGCTATTATTTATATTTATAAAATAATGCTTTAAAGAGAAATATTTTTATAAAAATTACACTACTTATACTTTAGTAATATTTAATTAATTAGCAAAACCCTTTTAAAAACTTAATAATATTAAATACCTTAACTTTAAAATAAATCTAAATAAAATTTATAGTAAAGCTATTAAATATAAAAATAAATTTATTATTTTTACTAATATAAACCTTTAGATTTAAATAGTTAAAAACTACTATAGCTATATTAGTATTAGCTATTAAGAGTAAGTTAAGCACTAAGTATAGTATCTTTTCTAAAATACTACTTATATATTGTATTATTAATATCTTAGTAATAAAACAAAGGCTATAATTTTTTATGACCTTAAGTTAGTTTTTATTATAGTTAAGAAGAAATTTAGTATAAAGATTTAAAATATTATAGCTTAGCTTAATGAAGCTAAATTTACTAAGAATAATATATTATTTAAAATATCTTTATAAGAATTTGTAATAAAGGTTTTTTTTTATATTAAAGCTAATAAAAAATTTACTAACCTTTAGTTTTTTACTTATTTTTATAATATATCTTATATAAAACTTTATTAAATTTATTTTTAGTTAGTAAAATTTAACTACTAAAATATATATATTAATTTAATAAAGGGTAAGAGATAAAACCTAAGAAACTTTATTTTAAGTAATAGAACCTATTATAAAGCTAAGAAAAGTAAAGTTTAAGCTTTTACTTACTTTTTGATAAAAACCTTAAACTTAAGAAATAATAATAGCCCTTACGTTATAGTAAAATTTTATTAAAATAAACTACTTTATTATACCTTAGTATTAATAAAGTAGTTATTACTAATACTTAAAAGATATAAGTAATACTATAATACTAATAATAAATATAACTATAGAAAGTATTAAATATAAGGCTATTTATACCCTTTTTAGCTTAATTATAGTTATTTTTAAAAGGATTATAAAGAGGCCTTATACTAGTTTTTTAAGAATTTTAATAAAAGT
This sequence comes from Claviceps lovelessii, assembly GCA_018360185.1. Lineage (NCBI taxonomy): Eukaryota > Fungi > Ascomycota > Sordariomycetes > Hypocreales > Clavicipitaceae > Claviceps > Claviceps lovelessii. The sequence continues at coordinate 16,091 of SRPU01000067.1, forward strand.
ATACCTATAGCTACCTTTAATACTAAGAAGGTAAATACCTTTAAATGATAAACAAAAGCTAAGCTTTATTATTATAAATTATTTAAGTATTTTTAATATAATTATTAAAGCTATAAACTTTGTTTTTATAAGAAATAGGTATTTAAGAATAATAATAGTATAAACTATATAGTTATAGTAAATAAGTTTAATATAAAAGCTAAGAAGTCTTACTTTATATTATTAAAATACTATATAGTTAGAAAAGGAAATATTAAAAGTAACTTTAATAAAAATAAATTTAAATTTATAAATACTTTCTATACTAAAGAGCTAATACTCTCTTTAAAGTTTTATAATAAGAAGGTTATTATATTTAAAGAGCTAACTAATAGATAAGTCATTAAGGCTATAATAAGGCTATAATAGTTAGAAATTATTAAAAAAAGAAAGGTAAATACTTATTTTAAGGTAAACCTTTACTTTAATAACTAAGAATAGAATTATAAAATTTATTTTAAGATAAAAACCTTATTAATACTAGTTAATAAGAAGTAGCTTTAGTAAAATAGGTATAATATTTAATAAAGAACTTAAAAGCTTTGTTATGCTCTACGGAGCCTGGGCCAATTTAGTTACAAACCCTAGAGTCTCCTCTATACATACATTTAGTTATAAGTTAGGCATAATTCTTATAGGATTTAGTAGCATATATTTAGATTAGAATACTCTAAATATATTTATGTTAGAAATATATTTTAAAATTGATATAAATTCCTAGGGAATTATTATTATTATTATTAATAATACTCTAGTTAGACTAAGCCCTATAGCTAGTACCTCTGCTACTAAAACTATATAGGAAAAACCCTAGAGTAGGGAGAAAAACCTATATATAAATATTATAATATTTACTATAGAGCTAGGGTAGCTTTATACTAGTTTTAACTATATATAATAATATACTACTAGCTATACTTAATTAGTATTATAAAAGAGTATATATTATAAAATAAAAATTAGAGAAGGTTAGTAAAAATATAGTAAAGTAGTAAAATACCCTTAGGGGTAGTTTATATATTATTATAAGTTACTTTAGTAACTTTAATTAAGTATTATATTAATTTCTTACTATTCCCCTTAAGCTATTACTTTTTTACTAAAAAGCTTTTATTAGCTTTTATACCTTTATAATATTAGCTATATTAATAAGTAGCTAGTTATTAGTAAACTAACTACTAGCTAACTATTAATTATATAAAGAAAAAAGAAATAATTATAAAAGCTATTTTTTTTTATTTTTAGCTTTTTTTTCTTTTTTTTTCTTTTTATTAATTACTTTTATTATAGGTATACCCTTAATTCTTTTATTATAATAGCATTACTATATTACTACTATTAACTAACTATAAAGCTAATTAAAATACTATTTATAAATAAAATTATTACTTTAAAGGTAAGTATTAACTTTAATTTAATATACTATTACTACTAATTTATAATATAGCTAAGCTAGCTAAAGAACTAGCTTTATAAAGCTTATTTAATATAAGCTAGAAATATTAATAAATAATACTATTATACTAAAGGTTAATACTCTCCTTATACCTGTATTATTACTATCTTTAATTTATATAAATACAAGTAATATATACTTTAAGTATATAAAAGTAAAAAAAACTTATTTAAAGGTAAGTATTTTATACATTACTTATATTAGTAATAGGTTAGTAGTGTGTCGGGGAAAAAGGGAACTCCTGACTAATTCCACGGCCGCGGGCAGCTGCAAGCTAGTGGTTATAAGCTTGTCAGCTGGCTAGCAGTTGTTGGAATATAGGAAAAAGAAGAAAGAAGAAGAAAAAGATTAGAAAAAGGTTCTAGGTCATTAGATTATAGTCCAGCACCGACTATTAATAATAGTAAAAAGATCAGAAAAAGTATCTAGGTTATTAGAATACGGTCCAGCACCGACTGTTAATAATAAAAGATTATTAAAAATATATTATAATTTAAGACCCTATAACCTAGCTTATAGCTACTAATAGCTATAAGCTAGCCCTACTAGGGTTAAACTTTAAAGGTTTAAGTGCAGGTGGTTTTTCTATCTAAGAATTAGTAATTTGCATTGCTTATATACTAGAAAGAGGTTACATACTTACAGTCGCTGCTAGCTATTAGCTATGTGTACAGCTGTGCGCAGCTGTTAGCAATCCTTAGGGCTAAGGATCTTTAGCCCTAACACAATACCTCCCCCCTTAATTGCATAACTATAATGGTTACGCAATTAAGGACAACCTATAGAAAGCAAGCAAAAAGATAGAAAATAGGGTAAAAAAGAAAAAACAGAATAAAAAAAATTAGTAAAAAAAATTTATATAAATTTTTGCCCCCCTAATTCCTTACTTATTAAACTATTAAACTTCTAATTCCTTACTTATTAGACTATTAGACTATATGCCTCCCTAATTCTATATTATTCTTATTAGTTAGAATTAGGATTGCAGCTATGTGTAGGTGCTGCTTATTAGACCGTTAGACTTCTAATTCCTTGCTTTTATTAGTTAGAATTAGAATTGCAGTTATAGGCACCTATATAAGTGCTGCTTATTAGACTGTCTAACTATCTGCCTCCCTAATTCTATATTATTCTTATTAGTTAGAATTAGAATTGCAGCTGTAGGCACCTGTGTAAGTGCTGCTTATTAGACTGTCTGCCTTCCTAATTCCTTATTATTCTTATTAGTTAGAATTAGGATTATAGCTATGTATAGGTGTATGCTGCTTGCTAGACTGTCTGCCTTTCTAATTCCTTGCTCTTATTAGTTAGAATTAGGGTTATAGCTGTGTAAGTGCTGCTTGTTAGACTGTTAGACTTCTAATTCCTTGCTTTTATTAGTTGGAATTAGGGTTATAACTATATAAGTGCTGCTTGTTAGACTGTCTAACTATATGCCTCCCTAATTCTATATTATTCTTATTAGTTAGAATTAGGATTACAGCTATAGGTACCTATGTAAGTGCTGCTTATTAGACTATCTGCCTCCTTAATTCTATATTATTCTTATTAGTTGGAATTAGGATTGCAGCCGTAGGCACCTATATAAGTGCTACTTATCGGACTGTCTGCCTCCCTAATTCTATATTATTCTTATTAGTTAGAATTAGGAATGCAGCTATGTGTAGGTGCACGCTGCTTGCCGGACTGTCTGCCTCCCTAATTCTATATTATTCTTATTAGTTAGAATTAGGAATGCAGCTATATGCAGGTGCATGCTGCTTGCTAGACCGTTAGACTTCTAATTCCTTGCTCTTATTAGTTAGAATTAGGGTTGTAGCTATGCAAGTGCTGCTTGTTAGACTGTCTGCCTTTCTAATTCCTTATTATTCTTATTAGTTAGAATTAGGATTATAGCTATAGGCAGCTGTGTATAGGTATAAGTAATTAGAATTATAAAGAAAAAGGGTAAAATTTATCTTTTCTTCCTTTAAATTAATAGTTATAAGCTGCTTTGCAATTAAATTAATAGTTATAAGCTGCTTTGTAATTAGATTAATAGCTATAAGCTACTTTATAATTGGATTAATGGTTATAAGCTGCTTTATAATTGGATTAATAGTTGTAATTGTAGGCTGCTTTATAATTGGATTAACAGTTGCAGGATTGATTAATGGCTAGTAATTATAAGCCTAGCAGCTAGCGACTAGGAATTGTAAGACTAAATTAGTAATTAACGGCTATAGAATTTGTTAATAGCTGTAGGATTAATTAATAGCTAGTAATTATAATTCTAAATTAATAATTAATAGCTAGTAAGCCTAGTAGCTAGTAACTAGGAATTATAAGACTAGATTGGTGATTAACGGCTGTAGAATTTATTAACGGCTATAGAAGTGAATTAGCAGCTAGTAATTGCAATCCTAAATCAATAATTAATAGCTATAGGATTTGTTAATAGCTGCTAGGTTAGCTTAGTAGCTAGGAATTACTTAGGAAAAGGGAGGAAAAGGGAGGAAAAAGAGGGTAAAAAATTTATAAAGATTTAGAAAAAGGTCTTAGTTGTAATTTACTAAGGAATTCTTAGTCTAATAGGTGTTAGATAGGTGTTAGACCTATATTCTATAAAGAATTCTAAGGAAATTATAAGAAGAGAGAGAAAGGAAGAAAAAAAAAGAAGGGAAAAGGGGGAAATTTATAATGCTAGCGGCCTATAAAGTTAGGTGCTAGTCCATTAGGCTATAAATTTTAAAGATTTCTAGCTAGCTAGAGGAAAAGCTAGAAGTTATTAGAGTGGAAAAATCCTTATTAATAGCTGCTAGTGGCCGTGCTTTAAGTAAATAATTGCGATCGCAGCTATTAGCAGCTATCGGTAGTTATAACTAGGTAGGGGTTTTGTATTATTATTTAGTTAGTTATAATAAAGTCCGCACTAAATTTATTTAGCCTAGGCAAAAGCGCTATTTATGTTAGGGAAAAAGGGAACTCCTAACTAATTCTATAGCTGTGGGTAGCTGTAAGCTAGTAGTTATAAGCTTATTAGCTAGCTAGTAGTTGTTGGAATATAGGAAAAAGAAGAAAGAAGAAGAAAAAGATTAGAAAAAGGTTCTAGGTTATTGGATTATAGTCCAGCACTGACTATTAATAATAGTAAAAAGATTAGAAAAAGTATCCAGGTCATTAGAATACAGTCTAGCACCGACTGTTAATAATAAAAGATCATTAAAAATATATTATAATTTAAGACCCTACAACCTAGCTTATAGCTGCTAACAGCTGTAAGCTAGCCCTACTAGGGTTAAACTTTAAAGGTTTAAGTGCAGGTGGTTTTTCTATCTAAGAATTGGCAATTTGCATTGCTTATATACTAGAAAGAGGTCACGTGCTTGCAGTCGCTGCCAGCTGTCAGCTATGTGTACGGCTGCGCGCAGCTGTCAGCAATCCTTAGGGCCAAGGATCTTTGGCCCCGACACAGTAGCTAATTAGTAGTATAGCTAAATTAAAATATTACTTTATACTAAAAAACTATTAAATAAGTAATAAATATATAAAACCTTTATATTTTTAAAAAGCTTATTAATATAAGTATATAGTAATTTTATTATAATTTTATTATAATATTAATATAGTATTAATTTAAGAATGAGTTAAAAAGTATAATATTATTTAAAAGAAGGTATAATAACTTATAAAAAAGGTAGGGGTAGCTATTATAGTAGTAGTATAATTACTTAGTAATATTATAGTAATTTTAGCTTTAACTTTAATTAAAAGTAAAATATTACTATAGTCTTATTATATTACTAATATACTAAAGACATATAATAATATTTTATAGGAAATTTATAAGCTTAGCTTAATTATAATTAAAGCTATATTAAAAAGAAAAGAAAGAAGAAAGTAATAAAAAATAAGGGGAAAAGTAAGGAAAAAGTTAAGAAAAAGTAAAGCTAAGGCTAATATAAGTATACTATACTTATAATATTTTATTTTAGCTATTATTTATTATTTATTATTTATTATAATTTATAATTTATATATTAAATTATTTTATACTAATTATAATATCTTTATAGCCTCTTATTATTTTTACCTTTATATTATACTAAATACCTTACTATACTAAGTCTTTAGTATTTTAAGTTTATTATTTTTATAAATTATATATAAGCTAAAATTAAAGAATAAACCTAGTTAATATAAGCTATTTTATAAGTATAGTAGCTAGTTTATTTTTTTAAAGGCTTTCTTAACTTTATATTAATAATATACTAATAGTAAGCTTATATTTATAAAATAAAGGTAGCTAAAGTTTTTATAAAAAAGTAAAATATAATAATAGTCTTTATTATTAGCTTAGTAGTTATATATTAGTAAATCTACCTTAAAAATATAAGGCTAATATATTTATTTTTATTTTTAATAATACCTTTAAATTAAAATAAATAAAAATAAAGGCTTTTAAAAACTTTTACTTAAATTAATTAAATATAACTAGCTTATTATTACTTAGCTATAAAGCCTTTTTATTATTATCCTTTAATAAATTAATTAAAGAGATAGTAATTTTACTATATTTTTAAATAAAGTATTTATAGAATTCTATAAATCTAAGAAAATACTAAATATTTAATATACTATAAAGTAGCTATTACTTTACTACTACCTTAATATACTTAGGCTTTATTTTAATACTATTAAGTATAATAATAAAGCTAAGAAAGCTAATATATATAGTAAAGAATTTATATTTATTAAGGTTAGTATAAAGCTTAGCTTTTTAAAGTTTTTATAGTACTTATTTAATATACTTTTTGTATATTATTAAATTATTACTATAAACTATTATTATTATTATTATTTAATACTCTAGTTAGGCTAAGCCTAATAGCTAGTACCTCTGCTACTAAAACTATATAGAAAAAACCCTAAAGCAGGGAGGAAAACCTATATATAACTATAATAGTATTTGCTGCAGAGCTAGAGTAGCCCTGCACTAGTTCTAACTATATATAAATATATGCTGCTAGCTAAACTTAACTAGCGTTGTAGGAGAGTATATATTATAGAACTAGGATTAGTATAGGTTAGTAAAGGTATAGCAAAGTAGCGGATTACCTTTAGAAGTAGTTTATATATTATTTTAAGTTACTTTAGTAACTTTTATTAAGTATTATATTAATTCTTTACTATTCCCTTTAGGCTACTACCCCCTTACTAAAAACCTTTTACTAGCTTCTATACCTTTATAGTATTAGCTATACTAGCTAGTAGCTAGCTATTAGTAAACTAACTGCTAGCTAACTATTAGTTATATAAGAAAGAAAGAGATAATTATAAAAGCTACCCTTTTCTCTTTATTTTTAGCCTTTTCTCTTCTTTCTTCCTTCTTTATTAATTACTTTTATTATAAGTATACTCCTTATCCTTTTATTATAGTAGTGCTACTATATTACTGCCTCTAACTAACTATAGTAATAATAAAGATGCTATTTATAAATAAAATTATTACGTTAGGGGTAAGTACTAATTCTAACCTAATACACTACTACTGCTAACTTATAGTATAGCTAGGCTAGCTAAAGGACTAGCTTTATAAAGCTTACTTAATATAAGCTAAAGATATTAAAAAATAGTATTATTATACTAAAGATTAATACTTCCCTTATACTTATACTTCTATTATTTTTAATTTATATAGGTATTAGTAGTATATACTTTAAATATATAAAAGTAAAAAAAACTTATTTAAATATAAATACTTTATTTTTTATTTATATTAGTAGCTAGTTAATAGCTAATTAATACTATAGCTAAACTAAAATATTATATTATATTAAAAGACTATTAAATAAGTAATAAATATATAAAATCTCTATACCTTTAAGGAGCTTATTAATATAAATATACTATAGTTTAAATATAGAATTATTATAGTGCTAGTATAGTACTAACTTAAAAATAGGCTAGGGAGTATAATACTATTTAAAAAAAGGTATAATAACTTATAAAGAAGGTAAGGATAGCTACTATAGTAATAATATAGCTATTTAGTAATACTATAATAGTCTTAGCCTTAACCTTAATTAAAGATAAAATACTACTATAGGCCTATTATATTATTAATATATTAAAGAAATATAATAATATTTTATAAAAAATCTATAGGCTTTACTTAGTTATAGTATAAGGCTATATTAGTAAGGAAAAGAAAGGAGTAGAGAAAAAAAAAAAGGAGAATATTAATAAAAAGTAGGGTTAGGGCTAGTATAGGTATAATATATTTATAATAAATTATTTTAGCTATTATTTTTTATTTTTTATTTAATATAAATTATATATTAAAATATTCTAAGCTAATTATAATATTACTATAGCCTTTTACTACTTTTACCTTTATACTACTTTAGATACCCTACTATATTAAATTTTTAATATCTTTAGCTTATTAGTATTATAAATTATATATAAGCCTAAACTAAAGAATATACTTAGTTAAAATAAGCTATTTTATAAGTATAGCTACTAGCTTATTCTTTTTAAGGGCCTTTTTAATCTTATATTAGTTATATACTAAAAGTATACTTATTTTTATAGGGTAAAGGTAGTTAAAGTTTTTATAAAAAAGTAAGATATAGTAATAATCTTTATTATTAATTTAGTAACTATATATTAGTAAATCTACCTTAGAAATATAATAGTAGTAAAGAAAGGTATTAAGCCTAATTTATTTTATATATATTTAAATAAATGCTATAAATTTATACTTAGTAAGGTTAGAGTAAATATAAACTATCTTAGTAGTAAAGGTAAAGTTAGGGTTAAGCTCTACCGCTATGCATTTAACCTAAGTCTAATGCGCTTGCGTAGCAGCCCTCTCCTAGTGCTAGCAGTCTTTCTACTCTAGGGCGAGGGCCTTGGCTAGGGACGGTTCTAGGGGATGATCAGGGGGCCGGTTCGGGAACGGTGCATAGTCCGGGCGTAATTAAAATTATATACTAGAATATATAAAAGAAAACCTATTTAATATACTTAATACTAAAGTCCTAGCCTAAAACTAATATAATAGTAATATAAAAACTAAAGACTTTAAATAGTAAACTACTTAATTTTAGCCTTAGTTACTTTTAACTTATAACTTAAAGTAGCTAAACTATAATTTATATATACTACTAATATAGACTTAAGATATAAATAATATAAATAAGTAAGAATTAATACTTTATTATAATAATAAAATATTTACTTTTTTACTCCCTAATTTATAAACTTAACTAAACTTTATCTTTATTTAAATTTATATTAGCCCTACCCCTTAATTATAATATATTTATTAGTAACTTTTACTAATATTACTTACTTTAAAACTATTATAATTAAACCTTAGTAAAATATAATATACTTCTTATATTAATAAAGTAGTAATAGCTTAAACTTATAATACTATAAGGTAAGGTAATATAAAAAATATAAAAAAAAAGAAATAGTATTATTAACTATACTTAAGCTACCTATAGTATAAATATTAACTTTTTAAAAGGCTTAAACCTTACTAAGTTTAATTATATACTATAGCTAATCTATATAGGCTTTAGCCCTAAGCTATATAATAACTATTCCCTTTAGTTTAAATAAATATATATAAATAATAATTTTATTATTATAAAGGCTATAGTATAGTTTTAACCTAATATTATAAAGCTTTAACTTTATTTACTAAAGAAAATTAATTATTTTATAAAATAATTAATAGCTAAACTTTAGTTTATTATAAACTTAGTAGTTTTAAGGAAACCCTAAGGTAGTTTTAAGCTAAACCTATAATAGAATCAATATACTAAAAAAGTAATTTAAAATACTAAAAGGGTATTATAATGTTAAGCTAGTCGCTTAGGAATCAGGGGCGATTAGGTAGGACGAATATAGTAGGAATTAGTATGCATTTAAATGGTAGGGCTAGCTATATATTTAAGCTTAGTCTTATCCTTCTATTTTCTCTATTAGCTAGGATTCCCTCTTAAATCCCCTAGGAATTAGTATTAGTTTTCTATAATACATTCCTAACGTAAATATATCTAAAGTATTTCAATATAAATTACATACTACTAGTCCCTATAGAAATTATAACTAAATCTATGTAGGGACAAAATCCACATTTAGGCTAGAATAATTACATACACTATAGGCATAATAACTATTCCCCCTTTAATATAGCATTAACCTAATATTGCTATAATTAGGCTACAATTCCCCTTTTTTTTTTAGTTTATTATTATTACTATTTTAGGACTAGTAATGTTTACTAATTTAGCATAGAATTATAGGCCTAATAATGCTATTTAGTAGGGTAAAAGGGTTTAAATTTTTATATTTTCCCCTCCTTCTATATACCCTAATCCTGTTATTAATTCTGCCCTAATTTCTAATATATTTACAATATTTCTTTTATTTATATATAATTTATTTAATAATGTCTAAATTATCTAAGAAACCCCTTATAATACTAGCATCTAGCGTTAAGCCCTTAAAGAATAGGACTTAGAAGGTTTTAAACCTAAAATTATTAAGTAATTTAGTAGGTTATTATAGAATTATAATAAAAATTAAAAAAATTAACTAATTAAATAGAACTAAATTATTAAAAATTTAATTTCCTTAAGGGCCCTATAAATTAAATATATTTTAATTTTGCCCTAATTTAAAGTATATTCTTATATTTATTATTTTAATTAGTTTATTATTTAATTATATTTAATTCTATATCTAACACTAGTTTTATTAGTTAACCTACGTTAGAATATTAGGCTAAAACATAACGTAATTCTGCATTCTAGGCTAGCACTAACTCTAGTTTAAATTAAAGGCTTTTTTCTTTATTTACCTATTCTACCCTAAGGGATAGGATATTTACTATTGTTGGAATTGCTGCATTCTATGACAACAACCGGGAAGAACCGGATTCGCGGCTAAATAGCTGCGGAATCCGATTAGCCCGCGCGTGCAGAGTTTTCACCGCAGAATCCGACGGCATTTACATAGCTCTTAACGTTAGCTATAAAATACCCCTTTAGCTAGCACTAAATATTAAAGAATAAGGCCCTTTTTATAATATTATTTATAAACTATATATTAAGTCACTAGGACCCTGCTTTACCCTAGTATTTCTAAGAGAATTACTAGTATCCTAGGGAATACTAATACTAATTAGTAAGTTATATCTATCCTTTAGAATATATTATTCTATAGATTTATAAGGATTTGCTTAAAAGAGATAAAACTTTTATTATACTTATAGGGAGAATTTATACTAAAAGAAAATAGGTTTCTTTATTAGTTTAGCTAGTATTAAACTTTTAAAAATATAGCTTTTTTAGAATAAAAATAGATTCCTTTACTAGTTTAGCTAGTATTAACCTTCTAAAATATAGAATTCTTTATAATTTATACTATTATTTATAGAAAAAACCCTTATTTATCTTACTAACTAACCCTTTATTATACTAAAGCTTATACAAGGATTATAAAACTAGAACACTAAATCTTAACTAAAGCTAGTTAAAAAACTATATAAAATATCTAATTATAAGGATATCTTTATATAGAAATAATAAGGAATTCTAGGATTTATCTAGAAATCTTATATAAAGTGCCCCTAATACTGCTTTATTATAAATATTACTAAACTCCCTTTCTAAGATTATTTATAAATATATAAATATTCTTACTTTAAAATAAAAGATATACTAAAATAATATACTAGAAAAATATAAGAATTAGCAGTATATTAATAATTAAGCTACTTTTATTTTTTACTAATATAATATTTTAAAGTAAAAAAACCTTTAACTCTTTAATACTCTTTATAAAGACTTTAAAGGTTAAACTGCTAAAGATTTCTAATAAATACTAATAATATTATAAAAGAATTTATAAAATTTCCTTTTTACTAATAGTATACTAATACTATTAATAAAAGGTATATAATACATTACTTCTCTTACTGCTCTTATTAATATATTAAAAGAATAAATTAAACATTAGTTCTTTAGTTAATTTATATAATACTAACTATAAATTTTTATTCCTTTATAAGTATAAAGCATTATTAATAATTCTTAATTAATTAATTAGTAGATTTAAAAGGAATCTAAGTTACTTAACTTATTAATATAAAAAACCTAAATAAAACCATTAAAAGGATTAACACTACTAATAAACTTAATCCCTAACTAAATCTACTATATTCTTAAAGAAATTAATAAAAGCTATATAATTAATAAGAAATATAGTAAAAAACTATATAACTTTATTATTTTAAAGATAAATATCTTTAAAAATTAATATATATAAAATAATATTCCTAAGACCTTATAAGTAAGGGCTTTTTTAATTATATTAAAAGAGAATACTCTTACCTACTATCTTAATAAACTTACTAAAAAAAAACTAATAATCTATAACCTTACTAATACTATTAGGAATTACTTTAAAACTAAAAGCAATTAGTAGTTTTACTATATTAAATAAAATAGTATTTCTTTCTAGAAGGTTATTATTAATAACCCTAAAAAAACTAAGCTTTAATGCCTTAACCTAATATTAAAATAACTTTACTATATTTATTATAAAATCTTTAATGCTTTTACTATAAATATAAAGCTTTAGTAATAGCTTATTACTACTATTAATAGTGTTTCTAAATATAAACTTACTATATTTAACCTTACTCTAACTTATAAAAAAGTTATTAGAGATCTCTATAAATACTTACATACTAATAAATTAATTAAAATATTATAATAGCTATTATTTATATAAAATCTAATAAAAGCTAATAATAAAATAATATTTATAAATTAATAATATAAATAACTATTTAATTAGTAGCCTAGTAGCTAATTACTATAAAAATTATGCTTTTTATATAAATATTTTATATATTAATAAGTAAGATATTAGTTAATATTTTATATAAAATAAGAATAGTAGAAAGCTAAGGATTCTTAGTAAAAAAGTAAAAACTATAAGGGAATTCCCTTTAAATGCAGCTTTAATACATTTCTCTTTAAATATAAGGGAAAGCCTAAGGTAACTAATACTAAGAAAAATAAGCACTTAGCTTAGAAGGCATTAAATGCCTATATTACTACACTACTAAGTAATACTATAACCCCTAAGCTAATATTTATATAATTTCTTACTTAATTACTACTAAATCTACTAAGACTATTTAATTAAGTAAATTTCTATAAGAAACTAATACCCTTTTAAGTATAATCCCTTTTATATATATTTAAGGATAATATAACTACTTATAAATTATTTAGTATAACTCCTAATATATAAAAGGAAACCTTTAAAATAAATTACTTTATCTTAAATAACTAATATTTTAGTAATATTTTTTATAGAATTATACTAAATACTAAAGTAGTAGGGATTTCTATAGTAGAAGCACTATAAGCTATAGCTTTATAAAGGCTTATACTATATCTAAAGATTAAGTCTACTAACTAGTATATAGTTAACTTTAGCACTAAATTAGTAATTTCTTTAGGAATTTTATATATTCTTACTATATTTAGCACTATTAAATTCTATATTCTTAATATAGCTACCCCCTTTTTATTCTATATTTCTAATATAAATTAAATAAATATAAAGCTTAATAACCTTAAAAATATACTTATTTAAAGCATAAAAAAGGTCCTAATTATATAAAAATAAGGATACCCTTAGTGGATATTATAGGCTAATAAAGCTACTGCTTTCTACCTCTTAAAGGCTAAAATATATTAGTTATACTAATATTTTAGCTATTCCTTTATTACTAAACTTATAAAGCTACTATAAAAAGCTAGTAAATTAGTAACTAATAAAATTATTAAAAAACTCTTTTATAAATACTATTAATATTAACTCTATAGTAAAGCCCTAGAATAATTTAAGTTTACTCTAAAAGATAATATAGACTTTAACTATAAGATTATTATTAATATTCTCTAAATTAATAATAAACCTATACTATATATTATTAATATAATAACTATATTCTAAGCTATATACTTTTTTAAGCCCTAGAAATAAAAAGTAAGAAATATATAGAATATACTAAAGAAATACTAAATTAATACTTATTTAAATCCCCTAAATAATATTATTTATAATACTAAAAAGAACTTTACTTTTATAGAATTCTAGTATATTATATATTAAATAGCTATTAATATATAAAAGGTTTTTATTAAGGCATATTATAGCATTAAAAAGGTTAAGAGATATTATACCCCCCTTTAAAGAGTATATAATATTATTAAAAATAAGGTAAAAGACCTCCTTAGCCCTTTCTAAAGACTATAAATAGCTATTAAAGCTATTAATAACTCTATTAAACCTAATAGTCTTATACTAACTTTACTTATATTTAAAGTATATCTATAAATATTATATAATTTACCCCTAAGTCTTTTAATAATATAAAAAGCTACTTTACTATAAAAAGCTACTAATAAAGCCTAGTACTACCTTACTAAAAGGTAAATTTCTAATACCCTTAATATATAAAATAATCTAAATACCCTTTTATTATATATATTACTACTATAATTAAAAGTCTATATTTAATATAAAAAATAAGGTTAGTATAGTCCTTATAGGCTACTATTATTTAATTATAAAACCTATACTATAAATTTACCTTATAGTTCTATAAAATTCTACTTAATAGTAGTAAAGCTATACTATTATAATATAAAAAAGACTATAAATATAAAGGAAATTAATAATAAAGATAAGGAAAATAAAATAAAGAAAACTAATAAGTATAAAGGTTAATTATTATAAAAACTACTATAATAAGGATATAGTAAACCTAAAAAGCGCCCTTTTATTTTAAATTACACTAAAGATTCTAACTAAAATAATAAAAAACTTAGCACTATAAATTTCCTTATAAAAAAGAAGAAAAGTAACTAGAAATTAGTAGTTAACCTATATAAGTAGGGAAAGATTACTACTAAGGGATAATTATTTAAAGTATTTAATTAAAAGGAAATTAATGCTTTATTAGTAAGAGATATCTTTAAATTTATTACTTTTAATAAGGAAGAGTATAGTAATTAATGCCTCTTTTACTTTTAAATAGTAAGGGAAGTTAAGGGAAAAGGTATAAATAAGCTATATAAAAAATAAAGGCTTATAATATAAGGCTATACTAATATAGAAAAGGCATAGATTTTAATATAATCCCTAATAATTTAATAAGTAAGTTAAAGGCTTATTATTATATTAGCACCTTCCCTAGTAAAAGATTATATCTTTTTATAATTATAAGATATTATATAAGCATATATTTAATTAAAAACAACGCTAAATTAATTAATTATTACTAAATTACCTATATAAATTATATATTTATACCTAAAGAATACTATAATAAAAATTATAAAACCCCTCTATAGTATTACTAAAGCTAGTATATATTAGTAAGCAACTTATTTCTACTACTACTATAAGAAGCTAATAATAATTACTTGTATATATAACCTATATTTCTTAATAGTATTTAATATAATTAAATGCTTTAGTATAATTAGTATATAAATAAATAATACTTTTAGTCTTAATAATATAAAGTTTTCTAAAATAAAGGAATTAAAATTAAAAAGGGTAGGATTTATAGTAAAATCTAAATAAATCCTAATACTAACTAAACCCCTTTAATTTAATAGGTATATCTTATATAAATTTAATAGAAATCTTATTAAACTCTATTAAAAAGGCTAAAGCTAGAAGCTAGAAGTTATTAAACCTAATAAGCTAACTATAAAGCAGTAATATATTAAATAAAGAGCATAAGAAGCGTATATATTATTAGTTTATTAACTAAAGGCTATATTTAACCTTTTTATTACTATATAAGTATAAAATCCTAATAAATTTAATATAATTTATCTAAATAAAAGGATTTAGTAGTAAATATAGTATTATAACTATAGATTAAGGTATATTTTACTTAATCTTACTACTATAGCTTTATATATCTTTATAAATAATTTCTTTATAAAGAATAAAGACCTTAGCTAATAATTAAAATATATAATTATTCTTAATACTAAAAAGGTAAAAATTAAATTAGAATTTATACTAAAAAGTAATATTATAATATATAGCTCTATAAAAAGTAAGAGAGTTATAAGGAGTGCCCTTACCTTTAAGCTATATATAATAGTTTAAGGCATAGATATTACCTATATAATTAGTATAATGCTATAGATTATTATATAAACGCTATAAATTTTACTAATACTAATAATTATCTATATAGATTCTCTTTTATTATATAAGTATATTATAAGATTAGGTTTTATAAAAGAAAAGAAACTAATAATTAATATTATAGTATTATAATAATTATATAAAAGGTAGGAAATTAAGGAAATAAAATAGATTAATAGTAATAATAATATTATAAATGCTATAAGAAAATTATCCCTAAATTATGCCTTTAAGACCTTTATTAATAGAAATAAAGCTATAATTTATATAAAGAAATAGGTAAAGTGTATAGAGAAGAAGAAGGAAGTATATAAAAGAAAGGAGAAATACTAAAAGTATAAAGTAGGATCCTTATCCTTATTAATTATCTAATTAAATAGTTAACCACTATATTTAGGTAGATTTCTATATAACTTATAAGTAATTTCTCTTTTTCTATAAAAAGAGAGAATTCTAAGTATTAGAATTACTGCATCTTATAATAACGTAGTATAACGCAAAATAAATAGAAAGAACTAGATTTATAGCTAAATAGCCGCAGAATCTAATTAGTCCGCGCATATAGAGTTTTTACTACAGAATCTAACGGTATTTTTATAGCTTTTAACGCTAGCTATAAAATGCCCCTCTAGCTAGCATTAAATATTTAGAGCATAAGGCCCTTTTTATAATATTATTCGCAGACCCTACGTTAAGTTACTAGGACCCCGCTTCACCCTAGTATTCCCAAGAGAATCGCTAGTATCCTAGGGAATACTAACACTATTAATAATAAAAAGCTTATAAATCTTTTAATTAAAGAAGTACTAAATAGGTTTTAAATTACTTATTTAAGGTTTTATTTCTTTATAAAGCTACTTATTATAATTAAACTATTAAGTAAGGGTTTTTTTAAGCATTATGCCTATATAGAATACCTTAAAAACTACTTATTAAAGTTATAAATTTAGTTAAATATAATACTTTAGCTATTAAAGCTAAAAAATAATTATATAAATTATATATTACTATTAGCTTTAATTTTAAACTATAATTCTATTAGGTAATATTAAAAGATGAGCTATAAAGGAATTATATTACTAATAGTATTTATAAAGGTAATTAGTATTAATAACTTATAATTTAAGGAATTAAATACTTTAAAGTATACTCTCTTTAAAGATATAGCTATAATAATAACTTAAATTTATTTATAAATATACTTTAATTAAATTCTATATTTATTTTTATTTTAATACTTTAATAGCCTAATTTTATAATCTTTAATAATTTCTATAAAATAGTTAAAAAACTCTTAAATATATAAGGAATTAAAAGCTTAAAAAGCTTTTTTAAATTTATTAATACTTTAATTATTATTATTTAAACCTTAAGTAATATATAATTTATTATAAATACTATATTTTATTAATAAGCTAAAGAAAGAGATTATAATAGCTTTATAATATATTAGTAGCTTCTTTAATATAACTTTTAAAAGCTAAAAAGCTTTTTTTTTATATTTATTAAATACAAGCTATAAAAGCTTTATTTTTATTATTTATAATATTTAGTAAATACTCTCTTTAAAACCTAGCTTATAATTCTTTAAGGGAATTATAGCTTATTTTTAGTATTTTATTAATTATTTATTAAATAAATAATTTAAAGATATTATAAAATTTTTCTATAGCTTATATAGAGATTTAATAAGAAAATAAAATAGATTTATTAGTATTTAATTAAATTAATAACTTTAAAGGGGTTTATAGTGCTTTTAATTATAATTTCCTTAAATTATTAAGTAAAAATAGTAAAATTTCTTATAATTAAAGAACTTTTTTAATAATAGTAAGTATATTAAAAGGGAATTTATACTATTATAGTTATATTATAGTTATAGTAATAAATTAAAAAAAATATATTATTATAGGTTATAATAGTAAATTTTACTATAAAACGCTAAGAAAAAGCTAGGTGGCGGGGTGGTTAGGTGTCCCGGAATAATGTGGTTGTCCCCGATTTTTGTGGTCTACTTAGTAGAACACTAAGTAGGTCTACGAGTAAAAGAATTGTGGAATACCGTGAGGCAATCCCATTTTCATGCGGTGATCGTCCAGGAGGGGCCAGGCGACACTTATGGGTATGAGCTAAAGCCATTTTTGTATTGCTGTTATACCGAAAAGTATAGAGCAAGTAGAAATACTCCGCATATTTGGTACAGTCGCTAGTTTAGATATTGAACTATAGTACCAGGTCAGGACTATGGAGCTATGCAAACCCTTTTGCAAGAGACCAGAAATTGTCCATCTTCACTCGAGCCAGTATGTCCCTTGCTTCAGCATCAGAATCGCACACCTTAGTGCTCCACTTTCGAAATGCCCTCGCCTTTTGCTCCCCTTCAAACACTAAAGCGCATTGGTTTAGTGACATATCTTTCAGTGATCCGTCTGGATTTTCTGCCTGAAGCCATTCTTTTTCTGGCGAGCTGGCATTCTCTCGACTTCGCGGTGAAGAGTTTTCAGTCCAGTCGATACGGCTGAGCATTAATTTTTTATACTTGCTAATGCTCCATGAGCCACCCTCAACAATCACTAAATTGAACTTTGGATGCATAATACAGGTGCCCGACAAAGCCATTTGAGTAGCGTTGACTCCGACCTTGTAACGATGCTGGCCATTTGCCAAGCTTGTGATTTTGAAAACCAGGATGCGTATACCTTTATCCGCATCTTTCAATTGATTTCTGGCCAACTTCTCCAATTTCTGTTCTTTCGATAGCTTTCTTTCCTCGTTGGTGTTGACGTGATCCTGATGTCTTTGTGCGATTTCGCGATTGACTCTCGCTTCCACTGCTGTGGGATCTTTCACGGCAACTAAGATATCGATTAGTAGACCATCATTGTTAAGAGAATAGAACAATTTACCATCGCCTAAGACACGCATCAAATTTCCTTTTTTAACCTTTGGAGGAGGGGCTGGAACTAATCCCAATCGAATCTTAGCTTGCATCTCTTTCAACTCCGCCATCCGTCGTTGACGTCTTATCTTTGCTTGTTCCTTTGATGTCAAGAACATTGCCTTGGCTTCAGGTGTATGCCGATCTTGCGGTGGCATGAGGGCGACAGGATGCTGGATATATTCGGTGACGATGCTTTCCGGCCCATGAAGCTTGAGCTCCTTTGCACTTTCAATACTTGCGTAGTTTGTGCCATTTAACAATCCTTCATCCCACCATTCAACATCAGGCGGCGATTCGATCACAAAGTTCTTTTCGACATCTAGATCTTCGTTTATACCCGCCTTTCTGGTTTGTACCGCTATCCGCTGTTTCATAGCCTCGAGTGCAGCTTGACGACGAATGGCATTCGCCTGTTGAATGTATTTGCCCTTTTGGTTGAACAGCAAACGTCTTGGTTCTCGCTGCCTGACTCCACCACTTTGAATCGGTATCTTTTCGTCGAGATAGGGATTGTTGGTCTTGAAGCTCTCGGTGGTGCGCTCAGTATCCCGACTATTTGTTGCAAATGAGGTGTTAGACCTTCGGGATGCATCTTGGTAAGCCAGCGGCTGAGCGTACTCGGAAGATTTCCGTCCACTTCTTGGAAGGTTCGAAGTCACTTCCTTATACGTAGAGTCGGCATATCCTTTTGCCTTACTTGCGACTGTAGCCGCTGCCACGCGCGCTTTTAGAGCTGCCATACGATCCGAGGCTGGCTCTGGCCTTTGGGTGCGTGCGAGAGCATCCCGGCGTCCCGCATTGCTTGGTGACCTGCGGCTGTCCATTCCGCGATTGCACCAATCTCGTCAGAAATATAAGTGAGAATCTAATAATGTCGCAGTAGAAAGGCGTCTACGTATGCTGGCCAGCTCAGCAAGCTAGTTGTTGTATCGGACAATTGATGTCGTAATTTGGTTCACGCTTTTTATAGCAAGAAATTGCAAGGACTTTACGCGGGCACGCCACGTATCTCAGGTCCAGCACGTCGGGCGGGAGAATTGCATACAAGCTAGGGACAACATACAGTGTGAAAATATTCCAGGTTACTGTGCTATTCTACTAAGGTTGCTAAGGTCATTAAAGTGTGCATGTAGTCTATATATAATTCGCCCCTGATTTTATATTTCACTAAGAATTAATAGGGAAATTTAAGCTACTTGAACATTACTTTATAAATTATAACAATATAAGGAAATTTAATAAATCAATTAATTTTGAATTAATTTTATTTAACAGATTTACTTATGTTATATAAAGTTTTTTTTTATTAATAAATAGTTTTTTAATTATATTATTTTTAAGTTCAAACATGAATAGCTTGAAGTATATAGATAATATATATATGTATACTCATATAGTAAGTTAGCAGCTTTTACAATTTATACTAGCAGTGTAAAAAACTGTTATGCCCCATTGTGCACACACTAATTCTATTCGAATCACGAATCCTTCCTATATATATTTAGTTATAAATCCTATAGGACTTTATAGCATATAATTTCTTTTTAAAATACTCTAAATATATTTATATGAAAAATACCTTATAGAAATTTATACTAATTGTATATTATTATATAGGTAATTTAGTAGCTAATAAATTATTTAAGCCCTTTTTAAGTAAGAGAGTAAAAAGATGTTAAGCTAGTCGCTTAGGAATTAGGGGCGATTAGATAGGACGAATATAGTAGGAATCTATATATTATTATTATTATTACTCTAGTCAGGCTAAGCCTAATAGCTAGTACCTCTGCTACTAAAACTATATAGGAGGGCCGCCTCGAGGCCGCCTGGGCGATTTGCTAAGATTAGTCCCGGGAGTTAGGCCTTAGATTTAACTTAAAAAAGAGTAAACTTATGCATTTTATAAGACGCTACGCTGCAGTTACGACTCTAGTCTAACTTAGTACTAATATAATATAGCTAGTTTAATCCGCCTACTTTCTAGGAGTTTAAATTTACTATAAACTATATTAGAAAGTATATTAGAGTTAGGTTAAGTTAAAATTAGTATAGTAGTGGCTTATACTTATATTATTAGTAGTATTAACCTAGAATTATTTACTATAAAATATATACCTATTATATATATAAGTAATTTAAAGTATTATTACTTATAGTATAAAATTATACTATACCTTTATAATAGTTAGCAGTAAGGTAAAAGAAATAGCTAAAGTATTTATTTTTAAGTAAATTAAATACCTAAGAATAGTTATTAATACCTTTAAGGCTATACTATAGGCTTTTATTAAAACTAAGTTAGCTATAGCTTTAATTAACCTTTATTTTAACTATTATTTACTTTACTTTTATTATTAAATTAAAGCTAATAATATAGCTAATAGAATTTAAAATACCTATATAATAATAATAGCCTAACTTTATTATAAATAAGTATACTATAAGTATAAATATTTTTTAAATTTTAATAACTACTTAAACTATATATTATTTTTAAACTAGCCTTTTAATTATTTTTTAAAATTATTTTTAGCTAAGGCTTTTACTTTAAAGTAAAAAAACTATTAATATTAAAAGAAAGCTATTATATAAGTATATTAAACTTAAGTTAAATATATAGTAATAAAGCTTAACTTTAACTTTACTTTTATTATTAAAATAGTTTATATTTACTTTAGCTTTACTAAGTATAAATTTATAGTACTTATTTAAATATATATAAAATAAATTAAGCTTAATACCTTTCTTTATTATTATTATATTTTTAAAGTAGCTTTATTAATATATAGCTACTAAACTAATAATAAAGACTACTATTATATCTTACTTTCTTATAAAAACTATAACTACCTTTACTTTATAAAAATAAGTATACTATTAGTATATAATTAATATAAGATTAAAAAGGCCCTTAAAAAGAATAAGCTAATAGCTATACTTATAAAATAGCTTATTTTAACTAAGTATATCCCTTAGTTTAGGCTTATATATAATTTATAAAATTAATAAGCTAAAGATATTAAAAACTTAATATAGTAAGGTATTTAAAGTAATATAAAAGTAAAAGTAATAAAAAGCTATAGTAATATTATAATTAGCTTAAAATACTTTAATATATAATTTATATTAAATAAAAATAAAAAATAATAGCTAAAATAATTTATTATAAGTATAGTATACTTATACTAGCCCTAACCCTACTCTTTATTAGTATTTTTCTTTTCTTTTTTCTTTATTTTTTTCTTTTCCTTATTAGTATAGCTTTATATTATAATTAAGTAAAGCTTATAGATTTTTTATAGAATATTATTATATTTCTTTAGTATATTAGTAATATAGTAAGCCTATAATAATATTTTACCCCTAACTAAGGTTAAAGCTAAAACTACTATAGCACTACTAAATAGATATACTATTACTATAGTAGCTATTTTTATCTCTTTTATAAGTTATTATACTTTCTTCTAAATAGTATTATACTCCCTAGCTTATTTTTAAATTAATATTATACTAATACTAAAATAATAATATATTTAAACTATAGTATATTTATATTAATAGGCTTTTTAAAGATATAAAGATTCTATATATTTATTACTTATTTAATAGTTTCTTAATATAATATAATATTTTAGTTTAGCTATAATACTAATTAGCTATTAACTAGCTATTAATATAAATAAAGAATAAAGTACTTATATTTAAATAAGTTTTTTTTACTTTTATATATTTAAAGTATATACTACTAATACTTATATAAATTAAAGATAATAGTAATATAAATATTAAGGGAGTACTAACCTTTAGTATAATAGTATTATTTTTTAATATCTTTAGCTTATATTAAGTAAGCTTTATAAAGCTAGTTTTTTAGCTAGCCTAGCTATACTATAAATTAGTAATAATAGTATATTAAATTAAAGTTAGTACTTACCCTTAAAATAATAATTTTATTTA